>OX442417.1:3017029-3039757 GCA_949361645.1 Spongilla lacustris | reverse complement strand
GTATTGCTACAAAGCCCCCTAACCACTCATACACGCCATAACTAACTTAGTACATGTGGCAACAAAAAAGTTTAGAACTGGACACAAATAATTACTAGATACAATTATAGCTGAATAGGACTTTCGACGATTCAAACTAAGACACCAACGCGAACCTCCAGAAAGACAAAAAACCCGATTCAAGAAAAGGGCGTAACCGTGCCAAGCATATAGCGTAACGTCACTATGCAAGCTACGTAGCGTTGCTATAGAAGCAGTATCACAAATTGCGCATGCGCAATAATGATCTGCTATTATCTCGCGAATGAATTATCATCTTTACGACCCATTAATTTTTACACTAAATTCAGTATATATCGATGCATATTTCCATTGCTAGCTAGGGTTTGGTGGAGGCCTTTCTAAATTTTGTCGCGGTACCGCTACTTTCTTGTCGCGGTACCGCGACAAACCGCCAGGTGTCAGGGGGGGGGGGGGGGGGGGGGGGTTAATTATTTCATATTATTGATTTTCATATATATAATGGCGGCTACATTTTTTTATTCCTTCCGTCGCCGCTGCAAATGGACTTCCCCCCAAGGCAACCCCTCTTTTAAATTAGCAGTGTATAAAGCGGACAATTCAGCTAAGAGGGGCGGATGTTACGGTTGTTACCCCACACAACCTTTGTACCCTGCGTACTGTACATGTACACATGTGGCTACATGTAGGTCACCTACATAACCTCCTGTGCACCTTACATGGGACCAACCATCACGTTAGCTGCCAAACAGTGTCCACACATACACATGTACATATACGCACACATGTACATATCTGTAGTTCGGGTTTTTACATTTTCATATCTTTAATACACTAAGGCGGTTGCACCAAGGATATATATAATTATATAGAATTATACATGTATATACATATATACATCATGGCCAGAAATTGCATGCCCTCATTAGTAATTCCTGACGCGTTATGACGTTTTTCCCGTTTCATTACCGTGCACGCGTCCATTGAAATGTATGGAGGATGACACTCTTTTGATCACTGTAACTCAGCAAAAGATGCCCATGACAAGGAAAAGCAACTTTATGATGAAGAGGATCATAAGGTATACCTCTGTCGTTAAACAAAAAAATTAGCCCTTTTCCTGACGCTTCCTCATCAGAATTTCAGTGTTTCCATAGACATGTATGGATTTTGATTTTTAAAATGAGGGTTTTTCAAGACATTTATGCTTCCTGACGAAAATCCAAGCTAGATATCAAAAAGGAAAGACTAACTGCTGTTAGTAAAACCATTAGGGCTGGAGTGTGACATATTCTAACGTTCATGACCCTTTTACCCTCGCTTCCCTGATCACTTTTATCATTAAGGTTCATATGTCTTTGTAAATACCAATATTCCAATAATAAATCGACAAACGCCGCGTGCGTGCCCTGCCGCGATGAAGGTTTTCAAACAAGAAGACACAAATCACCGCGGACCACGGTATGAATCCTAGCAACGATGGTTCGATACTTGATAGCTTGTTACACATGTGCGTCTGATTTCGACTGTTGTGCGTGTGCATGGGGGGCAATATAGATGCGATTGTACTTTTTTTTTTTGGTAGTAGGCCTACTCGGCTGCTCCAACATTCTTTTAAGCCCTATAGCTGTAGGGCGCGATCATGTTGGGAGTGTTTTAGCTACCTATATGTACATGTACATGGATTCTAGAACGGCTTGTTTTGGTTGCGTTGGTTTTAAACGATTCGATTCCGGCTTACTCACCTATATT
This sequence comes from Spongilla lacustris, assembly GCA_949361645.1. NCBI lineage: Eukaryota > Metazoa > Porifera > Demospongiae > Spongillida > Spongillidae > Spongilla > Spongilla lacustris. The sequence goes on along the minus strand of OX442417.1, from coordinate 3,037,984 downwards.
GCTAATTCTACCACAAGGAGTTCGTGGATGTAATCCCTATAGCAAAGCCACATTTTTGCACCTGTTCTACCTTCATTAATATTTGTAAAGATGGGCATGCTCTTACGTGCAAACCTGACGCCATATTTTTGTTCTGTTGCAACTAATAGTACCTACGTATCTGTATCTGTGCGTGTCTATATATTTTTTCATCTCTGCAGAATGAAAACTACCAATACAGCAAAAAAAACCCGTGGAAAAGGTGACAGCCTTGTGAAGGTGGAGGGAGGTAGTTTTGTGAAGGTGGAGGGAGGTAGTTTTGTGAAGGTGGAGGGAGGTAGTTTTGTGAAGGTGGAGGTAGTTTTGTGAAGGTGGAGGGAGGTAGCCTTGTGAAGGTGGAGGGAGGTGAAGGTGGAGGGAGGTAGTTTTGTGAAGGTGGAGGGAGGTAGTTTTGTGAAGGTGGAGGGAGGTAGCCTTGTGAGATAGCCTTGTGGAGGTAGAGGAGAGAGTGCCTTGTGAAGGTGGATGGGAGATATCCTTGTGGAACAGTTGGGAAAAGATAATACATGTAGGCCCTTCTCCTTAGAGATGAGGAATTTGATAGCACATCCCAGAGGCAGCCACTGGGATATGAATCAAATTAAGTTTAAAGGTTTCTGATGTAGGGTACAGTTAGAAGGAGATAGATCTACGTGTTACATGCATGTAGATGTAGGACCAAAGAATAATTGTTTAAAGTGGCTACAATTGTCACATCCTGTGGTGTCCACCTTTATTAGTTTGGTTAGAAAAACTCCTTGGTTTGGTTGTACACATAGCACAGACACCAGTCGTCTGCCAGGAGAGGAGGCTTACCTACATAACCACCTGGTATGGATCAGGGACTGGACACAAAGTTTTGCATCTCATGGACTGTGCCAGCCACCCTTCCAACATGCACCTGGTGAAAACACTTCAGCAACAACTCAAATGGAAGGCTTTATGTGGTCTAGCTATATGTACATGGCTCTGCAGATGTATGTAATAGGTGATGTAACAGTTGTGGTGTGGCATTTATATTTATTTGGTTATGTATTGGTTGTGTATGTGTGTGTGATTGTGATAAATGTGGAAAGTTCAAGAAGGTATTACATGTACTAACAGAGAATGTAACTGACTCAAAGCCTTTGTGGTCACCTATTTGATTGCAATTACTTTCCAGCCGCCCTAACGTACGTAAACAAACACAAAGTAGGTGATAATTAGTAAGTGCTGAAATAACTTTAATGTAGGTATGTAATATTTGATTTCCGTAATCCCATTTTTATTACTCAATCAGTTGCTGCCTGCACATCATGATCACCACTTTTTAAACTCAATTTTATCTAATCTGAGCGTGTCCATAGATATTAGAGGCTAGAGTAGGCTGTAATATCTATGGTGTGTCGACGCCTGGGAGCACCATGTATGTGACAGCATTATCCCTGGTGAAGCTACATGTAGGGTGTGTATCCGGTTATCAGGTTATTCTGGTTATTCGGATATTCACAAAAACCTATCCGTTCGAATTGTAATTTAGCATTAGCAAAATCGATTATTGGATTTGTTCTATTCGAAATAACCGGTTTGCGCATCTCCATTCGGAGGTACTTAGGTATTCGTCGTCCGCATCGACAATTCGCCCATTATTCGAATACATTTTTATGACGATATCCGGATACGCTATTACATGTACGACAATAATTACTTCTGATTAGAAACGTAAACGTAACGTTAACGTCTTTGTCATGTACGGGCACAGTATTAATTCGAACTAGCCAAAAGAGATCTCCCTCTCCACGTGTCATGACGACGGACAGCTCCAGCTACAAATCAAAGTTAGTTCGCTTAGTGCATTTCGAACGAGCTGGTTTCTCGCATCAATCTCTCTGAGCTGATATCGCCGCGATCGTACTCGGGTGTAACAATGTATATGTTGCGCCTGCGCACGAAATGCCCGCGTAATTATATTCATAAGGAACAGCTGTATTAGTTGCTTAGCTACGTAGTACGGCAAATGGTGCATGTTTGTATTTGCATTTGCGTGTGGGTGCGTGTGCATTTCCTTCCAGCCGCTCAATCATAAAAAAGTAGAACACACGGCATAACAAACACACACATCTCAGGCCAACTGCCGAATTCGTTTACGGCTGTTCATCCTTCTTGTATACCCTAGCCAAAATTCCGGCGGAGCTGGATAGAAATGAGTACAGGACTTAACCTCGTAGCAGATATTGGGTCTGGGAACGAGACAGCTATGGAGTGAGCGCGAGCGACCTTGCCTGCCAATTGATCCATATACAGTCATTAATCGACGATATACAGTATAATAGGGCCAGGACACAGTGGAGAGTCCAGCTGTGAATATACGCCGCCATGTATATGTTAATTCTTTAGGTAGTGGAAGGCAATATCCTTAACACACCTCCACGAGAACTTCTAGTATGTTATCAAAAACAAGCCAGTCGTCGTGGTCAACGTCAGAGCGATGCGCATGCAGATAGATATATATATAATTTTACATATATAATTATATAATAATATAGGGACGGAATCGCCCATGCATCTTAACGAGCGAGTCTCGTAGTCACACCTATACATATATCATATTATGTGGTAGCTACTCCACAGCAGCGGTTCTATTAGCTCGACCTTCGCGTTATGGGGGTTTCAAGCCTATCCAGTTGAAGTTCGATGTTGTACGTCTGGCTAGCGAGACTAGCGTATACCAAGAATTAGATTGATAGCGAGTGTAGAGCTATTATATCCACAATAGTATCAGATGGGTACAAATCTTGGTATAGGCTTGATACCCGACCCTCCGCCAAAAGGCTACGCCCAACTACTATACAAAGGATCAAAATGGTTAAATAACAGATCATGTGACCTCTAGAATGCATCCAATGGCAGGGGCACGAGTACAACTAAATGTTTTGAGTTGCGCATGCGTATGCTTAGATCACTAAAATCGACGATAGCTGTAGTTTGGAAGGATTTTATGTAACAGCAATGCCTATTCCTAACTTCCCTGCCATGCAGACATACAATGCATTTATTAAAAGACAATAACAATAATATATTTTAATAAATTATTTAGCAGTTTTAATAACGTGATAAATCTCTAAAGTACCTAGTGAGTTTAATGGTGCAATTAGATTTTTTTAATCACAATCGCACAGTTTCTGGACATGACTGTGCATGTATAGATATCGATATTAGTGTTATCTCGGGCATGTGCCTCGCGCTATGCGGAGGGCGAGGGTGTGGCTACGTCACGCTAGGGTGGTGGTGCATGGTGGTGGGTATTGTTGCTAACGTACACATGACATGGGCACCGTTAGGTCGAAAGCTTACCTGTACTGACACCGATGAGGCAGGTGAAGGATGGCTCCCAGGGGCCGTGCCGTATCCGCCAGCGGTGAGGTGGCCGTTGGGTTTAACGCAGCCGCAGTCACCCAACTCGTGGGACTCGCTTACCATGTCAACCTCGACTGAAGGAGGTTGTCCATTATTATCGCGATGAGCAGTAAGCAGCGAAGACTTCCCGTTATAACTCGACATGAAGACCTATCCAGTGGCGAGGTGGCCTGGGATATTCAATGACGCTAGTAACCGCGGAATTTAATTATTATATTTGCTATTTTTAACTATCATCTCATTAGCACCTAAGAACCTTTGAACCGAACGAGTCTTCTACGTACAACTTTTAAAGTCGTTTAGATACGTGACTCCTCTACACGTTGGTATAAACTGATTGTTTGTAGCACTCTGGTAAGGTATCTGGAACAGACCGCGAGCAAATGGCTCGGTTATCTATAGAGACGCTCCTGTTGTCATAGCCGCTGTGAACGTGCAACCTACCTACACGGAACAGTGGAAAGTAACACCTCGCAACAGTGGAAAATTACAGAAATTCATTGCATATTAATTTTCCGGCGCAGTAATTGAATTGTATAAGTAAACGGTGGTCACTGTTGCGTAATTGCTGTCATCCGCATTTTTAACGTGCGTCAAAATCAATGACGCAATAGCAATGTGGTCAAATCGCAAATCGTTATTGAGTAAAACACAGTCACATACTAGGACACCGCTTATAAGTTCAAAACCATGCATTGCCTTTCAATTTAAGCTTAAGTAGGAACATGTTCAAGGCGGTGTGTCACCACAATAAAGTGTACGCATGCAACACAATAAATCAATTGAAATGAAAATGGGTATTAATTTATAATGGCTGTACCATTTGGTGTCGTAAGCAAAAATGCCTACATTGTTGTACCAAATGCACATTTTAACATACATGCATGTACACACTTATGCACACAAATCACACTTGGGCACAAATCCAATACACAAACGCATACATGCACACACACACACACACACACACACACACACACACACACACACACACACACACACACACACACACACACACACACACACACACACACACACACACATCGTCCATCATACCACACCATGTAATAACATACAGGAGAACACATGTAGGGGGTATACAGAGGAGTTTCAGGAGCATTGCCATAGAGAGCTCCCGGATTTGACATGAAAGTTGTTATTGTGTTTATCTTTGAAAGCCGTTACACGCTTTGTTTATGTGTGTGCGTGTATAAGTGTATACGTTAGCACCCACAAAACCCACAATTGTTTAGAATGCGGTTTGTGGGTGGTATCCGTGTCAGCACGACTCAGCAGAACCCACAATTAACTCTTATCGAGAGTTACATTAAATATAGTAACTCTCATACAGTGTTTTCTTGACGCGTCACGTCACGTGTGCGTCGATCAATTTGGTGACGCGTCGCGTCACGTTGGCGTCAACAAGTAGTTGACGCGACGCGTTGTATTACCGTGATCCGTGGTACAAGCACTAATTAATAATAAAAAATACAAACTCTTTATTGAAAATTCAAGAACAAAAAAGTTCAAACAGAACAAGTTCCACGTTCAATCGTCGTTTTTCACTTGGCCCACGCTTTCCAGATGAAATTTCACTCGGCTTGGTTCTTGAATTTGAAACGCTATTGCCATCAGTGTTGCCGCTAATTGGAACAAGTCCCGGACGGACGGCTGATCGGATTAGACCCCCGACGGTCACGGTCACGGCCAGCAATGGCCGGCATCGATCCTTCCCGGTCACGGCCACGGCCAACCGTTAGACAATGTCCCCCCAAAAATTTGTCCCCCCGGACATTTTGCATTAGTGTACAATGTCCCCCCGGACATTCTGCACTAGTGTACATTGTCCCCCCGGATAATCTACACTAGGGCAAACTGTCCCCCTCCATGCAGGGTAAAATGTCCCCCCTCGCATAACATTTTATTTCATCTATGACAAGGCTGGGAATATTTTACGGCAGTACATGGAATCGCGTTGACGCCATTACTCAGTAGCTCCTAGCCGTCGCCAAAGCTGCATGTCGTTCCGCCGCTTGAAAAGCTCATTGTAACCAATGCAATACTGACTCACATACACGAACATTTAGAATTTTAGTATTAAAGAATACACAGCTCTTATCCTTTCCGTGTCGTCAAAGCACTCATTGAAACCAATATTCACACACATATATACACGAACATTCATTATTAAAATTCCTAAGGAGTGGTGATTGATATACTTCATGGCTGAAATCTCATCGATATCAGTATGAGAGATTGAAATATATATTGAGATCAATAGGATGATCATAGCCTGAAAAGTAATGTCACATAAACACAGCTCCACACTGCATGCACCGCCTGACATATCTCAGGAAAGGCTATTCCCATGTATCGTCAGTTCATCTGTTGCGTGATAGTACAACCGATCAGTCGGTTACCCAGACTAAAACCCATCCTAAATAGCGTAAAAACCATGCATCCTGCGTCCAGGGTGGAAATAATGTAAAAATCTTACTTGGAGCCGAGGGGGGGGGGGGGGGGGGGCAAAAAACAAAGTGGAAGACACCATCCCCCAACTTTGAAGAGCTCATTGAGAGCATCACGAATATGCTATTCTTTTTTTCAGGGGGGTCTATGAAAAAAAGTTATGAGGTATCAAAGTTAGGAGGGGGGGAGGGGGGTCTTGGCCAAAAAAAATTTTTTTTTTTAAATCCATCACTTTTCTTAATTTTTTTTTTTTTGCACTTTAGCTCGCACTACAGCAGCATAATGATGGAATCATATTGTTTATTCATGGGTGTCCAATTCGTGCAAAGATAGGGCTTAACTGCCTATCTAGTGCGATTGTAAGCTATGTCACGTGACTGAGACACAATTCGTGGGCGTGGCCTTCATACCAATTCACTACCCAATAGTGCAACAATTGAAGCGTCGCAAAGCAATGTAAAGATAAAAACTATACTAACGCTACTAAGTAAGCCACGGATACACCTGGTACTAAGTAACATGCATGAGGTCACGCCGACTCACGCCTCACGCGAGCATGCCCCGCCTGCTATTGTTTAAACGAGTACTTTACCAAATCATGAACGATAATGCGTGCCGTTCTTCAAAATCTTGTTGGAGTACCGCAAACCTTAATTGATGGGCAGGGATGTAATATTCGATAGGCCTACAGCCTGTGCATTACGTCATGGCACGAGAGACTGAGTATCGCGAAATTCTATGGTACAAGTGAAACAGCGTCTCCAGCTGCAAGCGACGAAGTGACAACACCTGCAACAGCAATCTGCAACGAAGCCTGCTTTCAATTTGTAATATTATCTTAATTGTAGGTGTGGTCAATTGTCAATTACGTAATTATTTTAAGGGGCATGGTCGAAAAATGGGCGTGTTCGAAGGCGGAGGGGGGGGGGGGGGGGGGGTTGACCTGGCCCTTGGTTTTAAGAATTTTTAGGATGGTGTCTATAACTTTTTTTTTTGCCCCCCCCCCCCCCCCCCCCCCCCCCCCTCGCTTGGAGCCGGGTTCTTTGTCGAATGTTGACGTATGAATTGAATTATTGCTTCAACATTCGACAGAACTAGGGTAGAACCACATGTATTCCCATCCTGGACGCACAATCCGGGCAGGATGGTTTTTACACTAGATAAGGACGGGTCTTTGTTAAAAACCAGCCTGTTGGACGTTTATAACTGCCTTTGTTATCCTATAGGTAGGACATTGCGCCCTAGTGTGGAGTGTCCTGGGGGGGGGGGGGGGGGACATTTTACCGTGGTGGGGGACAGTTTGCCCTAGTGCAGAATGTCCGGGGGGCATTGTGCCCTAGTGCAGAATGTCCGGGGCGACATTCTGCACGGGGGGACAATCCGCCCTCCCACAACGGCCATTTCTGACCGCCAAAACCGTCAAATCTCGAGTTTGGCGGTCACGGTCGGCGGTCAACCGTCAAGGGCTGGGAATTAATTACCTGTACAAGCTTACATGTACGCGTCATCAGTAAAATTGCGTGTAAAAAATAATAATGAATTTTGTTTGAATAATGAAAAAGTATGCTGAACAGCTTAATTATAGGTATAAACACCTAGGAAGGGTATATGTTTAAAGTTTGAACACAACGTAACAGCAAAACTCTTTCTAGCCGGGCAGAGTCCATCTCCATCTTTTGCGTTCAAGTATTAGTTTAGTTCGCTCTGATGGTGTACCTGATGCTGGAATAGCCAGATATATCAGTGCCATTTTAGAGACTGTGGGGAAATTGTGGGAATGTGGGCATGCAGTGCTGCCGCGATATGGTCTTCCGCCGATATCGCCCATATCGCGATATATCACGATATGAGTAAAATATCGTATCGCGATATTTTTTAAGTATATTCATCGAGCAATTATTTATCAATAACCACATCATGCAAGTTGAGGCTGCGTTGTTGTGGTGGCGACACAAGAACAAACACATAAAATGCTATATGGCCCGAAAGGGGGGAGGCCGGCCCGGGGGGGGGGGGGGGGGGGGGGAGGGGGGGGGGGTACGTGGGACGTGGGAAGGGGGAAAGAGACACTGTACCAATTGCCGTGGCAAATGGTATACATATACCTGTATACATGAAGAGTGTTGCCAAAATGGTATAAGGATAAGGAAGTATCTAGCTATCTTAGCCTCGACTGTACCTTTAGAAAGGGCTTGCTCCACGGCATGAGTTATGCACCAGAAAAGAAATCATGCATGAAGTCACTCACTCGACGGACGGGCTGGATAAATGCATTTTTTGCGGCACAAAAGCCGCACAATATCGCATGCAGGAAAGAAATTTAAGAGAGGATTAAATCACTGCGTGATTGAACATTAATTATATGCTTTCCGATCACATAAATGATTCCAAAATGATTTTATGGCCCCATGCATTCATCTTCCTCATCGAAAAAAAAGACTCGTATTTAACGATATTATCTCCATAACCGTGAACTCTTCCGTGACAATATAATACATGTATAATATGGTAAAAAAGAGGACTTATTATAAGCGTTCGTGGTCACACGTTTAAATACTTCGACGGGCGGCTGAATTTCAATGGGGGCGGATAATTTAGAGAATATATGTACGCAGCACCGCAGCTGAATTCGAATGTATGTGCATGCATGGCCCAACACTAGTTGCATCTGCTGAATGACTCTTCGTATATTTCCGTCTTTCTCCGTCTATTCTTCCGTCTATCTCCGTATATCCATGTACGTTTGTATCGCGATATGACCAAAAAATATCGCGATATATCGCATATCGCGATGTATAAAAAAACATCGCATATCGCGATATATCGCGGCAGCCCTGCTTGCAGTGTTGCCGCGCGGTTGACCGGTTGGAGGAAGTCACGGACGGCCAGTTGACCGGAATAGACCTCTGGCGGTCACGGTCACGGCTAGAGATAGCCGTGACCAGTCCATACGGTCACGATCACGGTCAGGCCGTTTGAAACCTATCCGGCACGGTCACGGTCAGTTTTGGACCGTCAAAAACCGCCAGTTCATACTTACCGGTCACGGCAGACGGTCTTAGTCGGTCAAAACTTGCATACGTGTATTATTTTACTGTATTGGCAGCGTATATAACTCGGCATTGACTGCTGGTCATCGGTTTGCATGTGTGTAGATGATTCAGCGGATAAATACGAGTATATATGGAAACAGCGCGCCTGGAGAGAATTAAGGAGGTGAGGATGGAAATTACGGCTGGCACTGCATGAAGTTCTTGTTGCAGCGTAAAAGCAAAATCCTTTCAAGCCTGTCTGCCTCAATTCTCCATGTACCCCTTTCTGTCAAAGATTAGCTTCAAACGTTCAGAAGGTGTACTTGACGCTGGAACAGCCAAATATTTTAGTGCCATCTTTGCTAAATAATGCTCCACCAGTCCATGACATTATTTACACAGTTACTCCAATTAGTGGATTTTGCTTTTAGGTCTCGACGAAACTCATCGTCTACCATCTCTTTGCTGCATGGTTATCTGCATCACAATAGGATCAACAGCCAAACGCTCTGCGTCGCGTTTATCAAAATTATTTCAGTTCTAAAAAGCGGCATCCAATGCAATTGTTGTGCATGTCATCTCCGTTCAATTGGACCATAGATACTATGATATAATTGGACATCTGCAGGTGCATCATCAGTACCATACCAGCAATATTCTAAATCTCTTCCTTGAACCTGGCATGAGCCTGTCTGTGCTTTCTGGGAAGCTATCATTCATGATAAATTCGATATCGTCAGCCATATTGCATTAGCAAATTGACCGTCAGTGACCGGATTATATTTTTACGGTCAGCCGTAAAATTCTGACGGTCGCCCTACTTAGACGGCTCAGACGGCCAGACACATTGACGGCCCGCGGCCGATGGCGGTCAGCACAAATTTTGGCAAATTTTCGCGGCTGCCGGACGGCCAAGGCTGGCCGCGGCAACACTGCCTGCTTGACACTGGAAAGAAAGTATCCATGCGTAAAGTGTGACTAGTTGACAATGCTCAGTAGGGTTTAACATTCGAATATCTGAACGACCCCAAAGCATGCATGAGGTTACAGACCTGGCCAATTAACGATATAAGCTTAAATGAACGGTCGATCCCGACCGAAACGCCCGGTAGTCGGAGCATGAACCGGCAGGGCTATACAATTAACACATGCAGTGTACGTGTATTCACGGGCCTGCACACACGCACGCGCGTGGTGCAAGGTGTGTTTGTGTAGCAAAAGGAATCTGTGGGACAGTCAACAGACGCCTTGGTCATAAATAGCTTGTAAAAAAATAATATATCAAAGCTTTGTATCAAAAGTTCGTCAGTGATCAGAGTCCAATTAGTATTCTAAATCGCTTATCTTAGTTGATGATCCATATAATAATTATAGATTCCATGCACTCCCGACACACACACACACACACAAACGCACATGTACACGCAACATACACACGCACACACAAGTAAACACATACACACACCAGGGCCGTAGCATCCAGTCCGGCCGGTCCGGCCTTGGCCGGACCGGTTTTAGCCAGAACATTTGAAAATATTAACGATTATTGTAATTTATAAAGTGGTTATTCACCCGGTTTAATTTGTAACTCGAGGGACGATGAATGTGCAGCCACCTGCAATCGAAGAAACGGCTAATCAACCACTGCGGTTTCCATTTCCGATGCGTGAGTTCGGAAAAAAGACCATAGTAAAACGGGCTTTCAAACCAAAATGGTTTTCACAGTGGGGCTGGTTGCACTATGACAGCTGCCACGATCGAGCGTTTTGTTTTATTTGTGTTAAAGCTGTGACCACAGGAAAGTTAAGCACAACCTCGGGTAACATCAAGGATTCAGCTTTCATTTATGCTGGATTTAGTAATTGGAAGGATGCAACAGTTGCTTTCCCGAGCCATGAGAAATCAGACACCCATAAGAAAGCTGTTGAGATGGTAGTTACTCTACCTGAAACAACACGGGATGTAGGAGAGCTACTGTCATTGGCTCATGCAGATGAGAAAGCAGCAAATCGGCAGTGTCTTGTAACTATAGCCGAAAATTTACGATTTTTGGCCAAGCAAGGTATAGCTTTGCGTGGGGATGATGACGAAAAGGAGTGCAATTTCATGCAACTTATCAAGCTTAGAGCCATTCACCAACCTGAATTGCTTAAGTGGTTGGAGCGAAAAACGTACAAGTACACCAGTCCTGAAATCCAGAACGAAATCATTACTATCATGGCGTTAAATGTGTTAAGGGATATTGCTTCTTCAATCCAAAATGCCAGGTTCTTTACCTTAATGGCAGACGAAGTGACAGACGCTGCCAATCAAACGCAAGTTGCCATTTGTTTCCGAAGCGTAGATGATAATTTCAATTGCAGTGAAGAGTTCATTGGACTTTATGTGGTAGAGTCTATTGGGAGTGATCGAATTGTTCACATCCTCAAAGACACGATGACACGAATGAATTTGTCTATTGCAAATTGTAGAGGTCAATGCTACGATGGGGCTGCTAATATGGCTGGACACAGAAGTGGAGTGGCAGCACAGATATTATCAGTGGAGTCCAGGGCTACATATACTCACTGTTATGGACACGCATTAAACCTCGCAGCCAGTGATTCGATAAAAAAGAATAAAATCCTCCGAGACACCCTCGATGCAGCTTTTGAGATATCAAAGCTTTTAAAGTACTCTCCGAAGCGCGATGCAATTTTCAATCGGCTAAAGGATGAGCTGGCACCATCTACATCAGGCTTTCGTACCTTGTGTCCAACTAGGTGGACTGTCCGTGCAGCATCATTGCAGAGCATACTTGACAATTATGAGGTATTCCAGGTCTTATGGGAAGAGATCAAGGATGATATCACTGACTCAGAGATAAAAGCTCGAGTTATAGGAGTGGAAGCAACAATGAGGAACTTTAATTTCCTTTTTGGTTTGCTGCTTGGTGAACGTATACTAAAACACACTGATAATCTAAGCAAAACTCTACAAGATCCAACCTTAACAGCATCTGAAGGTCAGCAATGTGCAGAGCTTACTTGTGCAACTCTCAGCAGCATAAGATCATCAGAATCATTTGACCTATTTTGGGAAAGGGTGCTGTCTTTTCAAAGGAAGTATGATGTAGAGGAGGCCTCACTGCCTAGAAAAAGAAGAGCTCCTAGCCGTTTAGAAATTGGATCTAGTCAGGGCTACCAACATAGCACAGCCAAAGACCGCTATTGCCAAGAGTATTTTGAATGTCTGGATTTTATTATCAGTGCAATTAGAGAGAGATTCAACCAACCAGGTTATGGAATCCTAAAACAGTTGGAGTGTCTTTTGTTGAAGGCAGCAAGAAGAGAAGAGTACCGCTCAGAGCTTGATTTTGTTTTGAAGCACTACCATAATGACTTTGTAGCATCAAGTCTTGAAACACAGCTTGAATTGCTGCCAGCGATGTTCTCCTCCTTGCCTGAAAAACCGACTCTTAGCACAATCAGAGCTTATATCACTGGCCTTTCACCAGCCACACGCATAGGCATCTCTGAAGTCTGCATCTTGCTCAAGCTTATCCTAGTGATACCAGCGACCAATGCGATAAGTGAGCGCAGTGCGTCAGTGTTACGCAGGGTGAAAACTTACCTTCGTACAAGCATGTCACAAATGCGTGTAAACAACTTGTGTGTTCTTCATGCCCACAAGGATAGGACAGATGGTTTATCCATCGTCTCGTGCTTGAATGACTTCGTCAGCTCGCGAGAACGTAGATTTGAAGTTTTTGGAAAGTTTTGATGATGTGCATGCATGCTGAATGACGTTCTATGTCCCATAGTATATTAACTTGTGATGAGATATAAGTAAACTAACGGCAATAGTGTTTACATGTGACGCACGCGTAGTTTTTCAAATTTGTCGTGTCAAAAAGCGTTGGTTCCTGGGGCTCCGCCCCAGACCCCGATGGGGGAGCTTTCAGCGCTCCCCCATACCCCCTTGCTGGGCGGGAGGGGTGCCCCCCTCCCGCACCCTCCCCGGGGCTTCCTCTGCATTTCCTATTTTCACAGTGGCCGCACCGGTTTATTTTTCGATGCTACGGCCCTGCACACACACAAGTAACACACACCGCACACACACACATACACACACTCATACACACACACACACACACACACACACACACACACACACACACACACACACACACACACACACACACACACACACACACACACACACACACACACACACACACTGTGACACTCAAACTCACACCGACATATGCACGGCAATATGTATACCAACTATTCAAAATTAGTCTCCCAAACTGACGCCAGCTGTACACTGCATGCTACTGTATATGTTCGCCCGTAACAGTGATTGCAAATAATCGTGATACTATATTTAGTCGGCAAATTAACGTATAACAAAGTCCATTCGAAGTTTTCTTTTTTCTGATGCGAGTTGTTTTTTTAAATAAATGATCTCATGCAGTATTCAGTGGTGTGGAAATTAGCATCCATGCAGGCCCATATTATACATGCAGTTGCAGCAAATATATAGTTGCTTGTAATTAGTTGTAAATTCCAACATTCCGTCAACCCATATATATCCGTAGGTGGCCAATGAGACATATCCTTCACAAAGTTTATCGAGTTAGCAACAGTGTAGGGGCTGTCCGCCAAGGATAAGGCTGGAAGACGAAGCTTATCCATGTATCTTTGCTGGCCGATAGCATTCAAAGAACTAAAATATTCCGTTTCACACATAACTGCAAAACATGTGCTTTTTCCCGATGCCCACCGTTGAATCTTTCCCACCAGTGGGTGTGGTCTAACGCGATGTTACGTGATTACATTCCTTCACACCTTTCTGTGCATGGATGCTATCTATAGTTGCTCGGTTGTAAATTACAACATTCCGTCAACCCATATATATCCACGAGAAGTTAATATAAAAGGAATGCACTAGCACGTAGCGGTCTATAGCACTTACGACCATCATGGCCTGGTTTATTGGGTTGGTGTCCGTCCTTATGGCCGCGGCTATTACGGGGACCTGCGGACAGACTGGTCTGACAGCCGCACAAAAGCAACAGTTTGTTGATGCTCACAACATCCTGCGTGGTAGCGTTAAGCCGGCTGCGACCAACATGAAAACCATGGTACGTGCATGCATGTGCAATTGTATAAGACGTGCATGTCACTTTAATATATATTATGATATAATATAATTATTATATATATATATATATATGTATTTACAACTCACTCTTGCGGCGCAGAAATGGAACGATGAACTCGCGACCATCGCTCAGAATTACGCGAATAGGTGCATTTGGGCCCACAACCCAAGTCGCATATCTAAAACGTTCTCGTATGTTGGCGAGAACATTTATACAACAACCGGAATTGTATCCGATTACCGCTCTGTGGTTCAGTCTTGGTATAATGAAGTTGCTAATTACCATTACTCCTCCAACACCTGCGATCCAGGGAAGGTCTGTGGACACTACACTCAGGTGAGCAGACAGTTATCTCCTGGGCCGGCTGACCGGTTTTACCATGTACCAATGGGTGTGTGCATGCCGCCCGAAATAAATTAGCTAATGATTAGCATTCAATGTCATATGAGCTAAATTTAACGTGTGGGTTGCGTTTGAAACCGAATTAATTATTACAATTATATCAACTTTCACACATGTAAACAACCAATTAACACTAGAGATGTATTTATAGCTATTGCCTATATTATTTATTATTTTTGTCTATTATTTTTTTCACAACTAATCAACAATAACAACATTAAAATACTTTGTTTTTTTCTTTCATACACATACTATCATTATTCAGGGGGTACGATGGCGTGGGGGGGGTTGATGTTACGTCTTGCTGCACATGCCTAAGCAATTGGCATTTCACACTGCAGATTGTCTGGGCAGCGAGCAACAGTTTGGGGTGCGGAGTGAAGAGATGTCCAAGGTTAACAAATCTTCCGTCCTTCAAAAATGCTCTGATGGTTGTCTGTGACTACGGACCAGGGTGAGTATAACTTGCAATTGAATCGCGGGACTGACATAAAGAGATAGAATTGCGCTTGCATGTATCCGCATTCATGACAAGTGTGCATACTCTGATACGTTGTCCCCCCTATAGGACAATTGTTCAGTCCGCTTTTTGATTTGCTGTCCCCCTTCGTTCTTGTAAGCAATGCTTAACCAAATAGCCCATTCGATCGGTTATTATAGTGCAGTTGCTCTCTCCTGAAGAACTTTGAATGTTGCATGATCACTTTGATGATCATGCAACATACATGCATGTTGTTCCCATGCAGCGTATATCGTATCGTATAACTAACTATAGTTAATCTTCCTCCGGGTGTCCTTCACAGGCAGGCGGGCAGGCGGGCAGGCGGGCAGGCGGGCAGGCGGGCAGGCGGGCAGGCGGGCAGGCGGGCAGGCGGGCAGGCGGGCAGGCGGGCAGGCGGGCAGGCGGGCAGGCGGGCAGGCGGGCAGGCGGGCAGGCGGGCAGGCGGGCAGGCGGGCAGGCGGGCAGGCGGGCAGGCTAGACTGACATAGAACAAGCCTTAATTAATTCCTTCATCACGAAACTATTCTGCGACTGAATCGGTTGCTTTTCAGCATCCATCGTATGTACTCGCTGTACGCGTGTTTCATATAGTTAAAACAAATCTCGTAGCGGTATTCCTGATCGTCATCGTTCATTCTAATAGAATCTGTCATTATTAACACACATCCTATGTTTGTGGCGAACCTAAAACACTGGAGGTGTTATACGGTACAATATACTATGGCTGAAATATAGAGACGCGCGAAGCAGTAACAATGAAATGCAGCGGAGCAAAGGCGTATTTGGGGGGTGTGGAGTGGCGGTGGGGGGAGGGAGGCCTCAGGTGGCTCCGGAAACCCCCTCTGTCACAAGAATGCATATACATAAATACTGTAACGACTAAACGAAAAAAAAAAATTGCTCCATTAATTATGAACGCCGGATAACATACGTATATTTGCTAAATATAGCGTGCCATATTATATTAACAAAGGGTCCATTTGTAAATATAAACTTCTTCTTACGGGGTATCGGGCTATCGGTCCTGAAGCGGATAGCACCCCCGTTCCACTTTCCGTATAACGAGCCTGCATGGAGGGTACAGCACCCATTGAAATCCTGGATACGGCTCTGCGTAAGGGGGGGGGGGGGGGGGGGGAGACTAACTACCCTATACCGGCATTTAATTTGAAACTTGTGCACGCAATTCATGCATGAATACCGGTACCGTTACACAGTGGTTTAACAGCAGGACATTGGGTATGGGAATGATGCATTTTTTAAAAAGATAAACATTGTTGTAGCTGATTGAAGTGTTAGATTTTATATAACAAATAAGATTTGTTTTTTAAAGCTGTGCACATCGAAAGTGAATTTTATGAGCTTTTTTTCATTTCTGCTTACATGAATTTTATCAGCTTTCCAATGCAGTTTAGTATTGGAGCAAATAGCTTTTGTTCTGTTGTTTCCAATAATACTAAACTCATAGGTACTTGCTTTAAATGCGCGGTAATATGTTCCATTTTATATGTTAAAAAAACGAAATTTTTTTTCGATGTACCAACTTCAAGCACTTTTCTACACGATTCTAGGACCGAACGAAGCAAGGAGTCACGGCCAATCGAATCTCCCATACATTTCCATTCCTCCAACGTAGCTGACTCCAACCGACTTTCCGTTTAGTGCTGCAAGTAAGGTTCAAACGCGCGACATAGCGATGACTGAGTGATAAATAATTGTTTTAATAACTGTCTAGATGGGCTGTATCCTATGTGATGATTGGGTTCTTTTGCGTGCTGCTAGCTCCAGACAACAATGGCAGGCTAAGGAAACGCCGTCTTTGTTCTTTTCTGGGCTGTCTTTGTGCTCTTTGTGTCGTGCACGCATGCGTATATCGTATGCATACCTGCAATATGACTTATGCGTGCGATTGTACCCGGCGTCTCTTTTTCTACATGTATGTGCGAAGTGTGTTTGATTGCTATTTACGGTGGCCCGGTAGGTCGCGCGTACGAGCAACGGTTGGAGAGCAAAAATTGGTACGAGCGGTGGTTGGGGAGCAAAATTGCGTACGAGCCAAGAGCAAAATTGCGTACGAGCCAAGAGCAAAATTGCGTACGATCCGAGAGCAAAAATGAGTACGAGCCGACATCAAAAATGTGTACGATCCGAGAGCAAAAATGTGCACGAGCCCAGAGCAAAAATGCGTAGGAGCTGAGAGCAAAAGTGCGTAGAAGCTACGAGCAGTTGTTTACCAATACGTCATTGGACATTGGTCATGGCGGTAAAAATAGCAACATGTCTTCCTCACTCTTCCATCGCGATTTGTTCCGTTTTACAGTTTCTGTTTTTGTTTAGAACTTGCCTACGGATTGCAGAGCGTTATTAGGCAGCGCAAGGTTATGCCAGTTATCCTCCCTATTTGCGCGCGTGTGTACTACTGCACTGTCGGGTAAGTATCATCCTCACGTGTGTGTGTGGATTTTATCTGCCTCTAAAAAGGAATCTGGTGCCTGGTTGCACACCTTACCAGTGTTATCGTTTATGCAAAGGCCCAGGGATGTAACTGCATGGTAAGGTTTGCAACCAGGCACCAGATTCCTTTTAAGAGGCAGATGAAAGCCTCGCCTTGCATGGACACAGGATCAGGGGCAGTGGCCAAGAGTTCAGCTGAAATGAAAGAAACCCTCGCTAGATCTCATGACTTTTGTTGGTGTGAACTTGGGCCAGAGGGATGTGGTTCATTACAACATTTGGACCATTGAGTGATGGCAGAATCCCAAATGAAGAGTGGTGACTCCTGCATGATCATCTACAGGAAAATAGATTGTTACACTAATCATGCAGTTAAGTACAGTTTCATGTCCCTTCTAGAACCAGCAGACTGAAATCCTATTTACAAATTGAAACTACCAGCTTTATAAAACCAAACTCACGTTCTGTCAGCATTTGAACTGCAATAGTAAGAGAAGACATGTGCTTTGTTACAAGGGAGACATAGGCCTACCTTGTGGCTTTAGCAGCAAGGCCACACACACACACACACACACACACACACACACACACACACACACACACACACACACACACACACACACACACACACACACACACACACACACACACACACACACACACACACACACACACACACACACACACACACACACACACACACACACACACACACACACACACACACACACACACACTGTCTGTAATTCACACACAACACACACAGGCACGCACGCAGTGACACAGAAACACGCGCACACACACGCACACACACACACACACACACACGTACACGTGAGGATGATACTTACCCGACAGTGCAGTAGTACACACGCGCGCAAATAGGGAGGATAACTGGCATAACCTTGCGCTGCCTAATAACGCTCTGCAATCCGTAGGCAAGTTCTAAACAAAAACAGAAACTGTAAAACGGAACCAATCGCGATGGAAGAGTGAGGAAGACATGTTGCTATTTTTACCGCCATGACCAATGACGTATTGATAAACAACTGCTCGTAGCTTCTACGCACTTTTGCTCTCAGCTCCTACGCATTTTTGCTCTGGGCTCGTGCACATTTTTGCTCTCGGATCGTACACATTTTTGATGTCGGCTCGTACTCATTTTTGCTCTCGGATCGTACGCAATTTTGCTCTTGGCTCGTACGCAATTTTGCTCTTGGCTCGTACGCAATTTTGCTCTTGGCTCGTACGCAATTTTGCTCCCCAACCACCGCTCGTACCAATTTTTGCTCTCCAACCGTTGCTCGTACGCGCGACCTACCGGGCCACCGTACTATTTGGTTGTTCGAAGCTGGTCGGTGACATTAGCGTGCAATCGTGCTATTGTACTTTGATTGCAAAGGTTTTATGGCTCAAAAGGGAAAGTCGATTTCCAACGCGGACGCTTACGACAAATACATAAAGACTCAAAGAGGTTTTAAAAAGCGATTGGGAGGCTTCAGGGCAGTTTATTAGCGATGAAAGCTTACTTTCTGAGTAGGATCAAAGTATCAAGTTAAAGAAACATTGGTCTAATCGAATGGCCCTGCTGAAAAGGTCAGCAGGCAAACCTAACAGATGCGTTAACTAGACTGTGGATCAAGTCAGATCCATTGGTGCATGAGGAGTTATCGATGTGTGGCTAAATGTTCATTTTGCAATGGACCACACAATGTTCGCTTCTGCCCCCAATGATTGGAGGTCACTAGTATGTGTGTATCATTCGAAGAGCACTTAGTTGAGTGTATTTTTACTACTGGGGAGGGAACGGATCAAGAGGTACACATGGAATATGATGAAGATACTGCTACAACCCAACAAGCTTCAACTCACATGGCATCTGGTGATAGCATTTAAACAATGTGCCTTTAAACTGAGTCCTGAATACATCAACAAAACTTTCTATTGTACTGAATTACAGTTTTCTTATACTTGATTACATTGGTTTGATTCTAGTTAATTAATTTGTATTGATAGAAATTATGTTATTTCACCACTTGTTAACAGTGAATAAAGAAATAGTTATCTGTAGTTTACTACTGCAGCGTATTTTGTTATTCAGTTTTTACAGCAGTACTTTTAATCTTGATTACGTTGGTTTGATATTATGTAACTTAAAAATATAATAAAAACAGAATTTAATCAATGTACAATAATTCATTACAGCTGTGGTAGTTATACTTTGGTGTGCTTGGATTCTATTAAATTAAAAATGTCCTCATGGACTACACTTCTAAACCACTGTGCGTTATACCCCTTGTTATTTGCCGAATGAATTAATTTAACTTAAATAATCATTCACTTTCAGAGGGAACTACAAAGGACAGAAGCCATATGCTTCAGCAGGGTTCGCAGCACGTGCGATGTCGCTGGAGCCAGAGATCGTGGATTCCTATGACGATGACCTCATTTCAGAGGACGAGTAGTGAAGATGCGTGCATGTAACAGCACATAATGGACAAGTAGTAGTTGTGGACTATAGTTAGAATAGCACATGCATTTACGCTTATTTGTCACTGAATATATAACTGATGTCAGTGTGTACGAGACAGTAAATCTTTTACATATAGTACCCATAGAGGTTTCCGTGTTACCTGAGGCCCCCCCCCCCCTCCCATAGAATAACATTTGCCAATAACTGTTACTAACCTTTCCCCCTCCTCCCACTTGTATTAATTTGGCCTACACCCTCCTCCTCCCCGCTCGTATTTGGCCTATCGCAAGGGTGTATATGATTCCCCCCCCCCCCCCCCCCCCCCCGCTCGTATATGTATTCGATTGACGTACAATGTTGGTTTGAACACATATCTTTGAACAATTTGTTAATAAAGAGCGCCATTGTCAACCTTGTAATTTCCACGCACTTTCGTCTAAAATAACGTTTCTAATCTTTCGAAAATCCAGCTGGCTTGCATGATACCTTCCTTTTAACAAGAACTGAGTTAAAAACGCTTCTGTCGTCCATGGCCAAGAACACTGGCTATTCTAAATGGAAACTTCCACGTAGGCGTGCGCACATCAGTTTATACACGCATGAGGCAGAGCAGTTACGAGAATTCGAAGGCTAAGTGTTTGGTTGAACTTTTCATTGCAAACGTGAAAACGTGGAGGGGGGACCGGGGGGGGGGGGGGGGGGGGGGAACAGCTGTGCCTAGAAAAAAATGTCCGGCATAGGGGGACAATATTTCCTAGAGGGGGGACATTCATTCCTAGGCACCAATTGCAATGTCCGGGGGAACAATCGTGCCTAGAAATAAATTTTCGGGGGGACACTTTTTCCAGGGGACAGCCATGCCTCCGACACCGGCTTGTTCGGTAAAGCATGCAAAGTTCTGGAGGTCGAATGGGTTAACCCCAACAATGATGCCACCTGGCAATTGCTGCAGTCTAAGCACCCAAGCTGTCCTCCCCCTGTAACCCCTAATGTGAATACTATTCCTATTTTTGTTGGACCGGGCTTTGATATCTTGTCTACTCTTCGCTCTTTCCCAAAA
>OX442417.1:2968233-3016829 GCA_949361645.1 Spongilla lacustris | reverse complement strand
GTATTCACAATGGTCACATCCCCCACTAATCTCCTACATGTCCCGGATTTTGGGGGGGGGGGGGGGGGGGGGGGGGGGGGGGGGGAAGGGGGGACTAGACGCTACTCGTATCATTACAAAAGGCACAAGTTTATAATTGTGGATACCAAACTAGAAAACTACAGGAGCAGTAGCAAATGATTTACAATCAACTATACAGTCAGTGATAGACCGTATAATTATAGTTATGACGAAGAAACAAAACTAAAAAGATTCTCTATGAGATAGTTAGTGAGATATAGAATTTGAAGGCAATGGTGGTGTAAAAGCAAGGAAACAAGGGTCTGTAATAGTAATGGAAACTGTCATAGTCCTGTATTTATAACAATAACCAAAGTGTGCTGTAACACAAAGAAAGTCAATAGATTTTATATTTATCGCTCGAAGAATATATATAGCGTGTACAAACAAATGGAACGAAAGCAGGACCTAGCGCATCATTTTATATCAGAAGAGACACCTATGTCCTCTACAGGACCTGTACTTCTTTCTTACGCACTGGAAATTAGTCTGTCCTCCTCCTCAAGTTCCTGGAAATTGTTTTAATTTGCGCTAGGACCCATGCAACTGTTTTATTATTTTATATCACGCGTACGTTCGCCGGAACATTATATTTTTACTATACCAAATTAGTTGTAACACTTCGACAAAGGTTTGTTGTGAGCATACGTTGCTTTTGTGCTGCATGCAGTCAAGCCAACCTGACCGTATATACAGGTCCCCCTAAATAGCCGCAAGTGAAGGGAAAAGTATGACGGACACAATCAAGCTATAGGAACCAGACCATGGCTTTCAATAGCTATATAACTAGTAAGTCAGTCTCATACATATTTCGCTGCCTGAATCTCTCAACTAATTTATGTAAATCGATTTTTACACTACTCAGAGAAGAGCTTAATCCCCCAGCAGTTTGGAAATAATATAATATAGGTTTAATATGTTTATTGCATTAACCAATTCAGCAAAGCCCTAAGGATGTGATGGTAATTGCATGTAAACTAGTAGCATCCCTGTGGACAGGTGTAATCAGATCATCTGAACATGATGACTCTTGTATGCTAATAGATGGGTATGTAAAAATGGTTAGCAGCTCAGGCCTGTATACATGTATAGAACCTATTCCATTGTGGGTGTATAAAGAAATAAACGTCACAAACAAAATCAACGTTACGTCAGCGTCACGTGCACGTCCAAAACAAAACAATTGATACAAAAATCGTCGTGCAATCGGGAAGAATTAACCGTGAGCACATGGAAGAAGCTATAATAATAATCGCCGAATCGTAATTGACGTAAATCTGGCCATTTTGTAACACAATGCCGTATGGGTCGGAAAAAACATCTTCATCCACTTACTGCTTCTGAAAATATCATCTTTGCGCCAAAAAATCCAAACGATTAACATACAACCGATGATATAGTATACATGAAGCGATCTAAGATACAGAGTCTGCATGGTGTTTGGGCCAAACAATTGCAGCAGCTCTCTTTGCTGAATACAACTGACCGTTTATGCACACTGATGCTCAATGTTTCGTTATTATTACAAAGAGGAGGATATAGGCTTGATTAAAGCAGAAAGCTAGTAGTAGTGTACGTCATATTCGGACCGATCCATGTCGAGCGACAGTATTTCCTGACAACAGAATTTCCTTAGGACTGATATACGGTCGCTACGTTAATGGTGAGCGACATAATTTTCTGAGGAAAAACTGTCGCTGGGACACAATTTCTGGGCGACAGATTTTCCTGTGACACCGGCATTAATTTCAAATTCGATGGATGTAAAAAAGAATTGAAAGCATGTGTGTTCTTGTTCTTACATGTCTACTGTGATTCAATCCGATAAGTGCCAAGTAGAAAGTCATTCAGAACTGTTGCTCCTATGTTTCTACATACCTATCACATGGTATAGGCATTGAAACATGCTTGGTTGGAATATTAACCACACATTCAGGTCTTATTCCTGGGCACCCGAGCCTCCTTTCCTTTTGAGAGAGCTATGATGGTCATGACCCAAATACAGTACCATCCAGACGCAGCTTGACACACGCGTGCGCACGTCACGACTGATACCCGTGTGTGACTCGAGTTACTTTGTGTTTTGCACGCATCCGGTTAATCGTCATTTTCGAGACACGCGCTCGCGTGCAAGGGTCACGACTTCACACTTTCGGGACACGCCTTCGCACTGTCGGGACACGATGTAACTATTGTCGCGTGCAAGCGCTCCCTCCTTGTACATGTACATCACCCTTACCCCATGCATATTGACAACTCTTGGTACAGCGTCGCCTGTGCACGACTGCCAACTTCATGTAAACGACAACATACAACATAAACCACCAACACACATACTGAACAACACCAACCACGATCGCCACACAAACCACGCTCAGCTAGAGCAGGGACCAACACCATAGGCGTAGAGTTTCATTTATCCCGGCAGGGGGGCTTGTAATTTTTCGCAATTGGTTATGATGGTAGTTATGTAGTTATATGACTCATCATTTTTTTCACGGATCGCTAGACCTTGCACTGCTAAAAATCTCAACGTTGAGAAAATCATCATTTCTCTCTGCCTTTGGTCGTCGAGACGGCTGCTAATTGGAGTGCCTTTAGAAACTGCGGAGAGTGCTAAAACAGCGGCTTTGTGTCTCATGCGTCGAAAAGCGATCCATGCAGAGCCTTCTTCCAATTAGAAAAACCATTAACAACAAATGCTGCATATGAATCTTTCTCCCTTTACAACGTTGGAAGAGCCATTTGCATTGCGACAGCCTTCGTGCAAACAGCGCAGAAGACGCATTCTTTATCCTCTTCGTCATCATTATGCTCTCCGATCCAGTAGTACTTGGATACCTGACAGACAACCTCCTTCATGACCTCCCTTATCATCACATTCATTACTCTTATTGGAGCCATCACTGCGACTGGCTCTGCTGCATCTGCTGAACTCTGCGAACCTTTCGGCAGCTCGCAAATCATAAAGAAGTGGTCGCGACATTCGCTTCATTAGACAAATTGATAATTAGGCCTACTGTATACCTTGTGGAATATCGCATGCGCAAACGATCGGTACAATTATAAGAGCGCGTGAATAATTAATTATTAAATTAATGATACAGGTTTCCCGGGGGAGGGGGGGGGGGCTGAGCCCCCCCGTACTCTACGCCTATGACCAACACGAAACAGCTACATTAGAATTTTTGCCTAATTTAGAGGTGGTGGGCCCACACCACCTCAAGGGGAAAAACCTCACTGTGTGAGGAAAAAACCTTCTTACACGCTGCTCTGGACACCATGACATATCACAAATTCTTCAGAGGATCTTCAGCTTTCATCTGTATGGAAATCATCTTTAAGGAACAATCTGCCTCCCATCAACATGGGAAAAATGCATACAGCGGCCAACCATCCCCCTTGCAACTCCAGCCACCTGGCTGACACACAAAAACAACATGTACTCCAGCCACCTGGCTGACACACAATAACCACATGTACTCCAGCCACCTGGCTGACACACAATAACCACATGTACTCCAGCCACCTGGCTGACACACAATAACCACATGTACTCCAGCCACCTGGCTGACACACAATAACCACATGCATGTACTCCATGCAGCCACCTGGCTGACACACAATAACCACATGTACTCCAGCCACCTGGCTGACACACGAAACACTACATCAGCCATCTAGCTGCACACTATATACAGACTATGTAAAGTTAACAGGCTCGTGCACTGGCAACGTAGAATGACTTCTTTCCCGCTCACATAACCTTATATACCTCTACTGCCACGTGTCACATCACGTGCTGTACAACCAATCACATACGGAGGGAGCATAGTTTCTGTCTAATTCACTACGTTCAACCGACAGAAACGTGTAGAATAGTTACTTAAAAGAGGGCGTGGCATACAACCGCATATACCGGTACATGTATATGCAAGCTCAATATGAAATTCGACTTGTTATGAACCGTTTAGTATTGCAGCGTTTGAACTCCGTAATTGTGCTGTGTACTTGTTTCTAACTTTTCAAACTTTTATACGTCCACAAAACAATTATAAAAACTGGCGTTCAACTGTGGCCCAATATACGTAACAATCAATTCCTACTTGCTACAAGATATAAAAACATTCTCTCTGAGAAAGTTAGTGGTATATAGGATTTGAAGGCAATGGTGGTGTAAAAAGGAAGAAAACAAGGGATCAATGATGGTACAATTTTTTGAATAGTCCTTAGTATATTTAGCACTTTTGTAGTACGTACATTTTACATTGCTAAATATAGGACTATTCAAAAAAATGTACCATCATTGATCCCTTGTTTTCTTCCTTTTTACACCACCATTGCCTTCAAATCCTATATATCACTAACTTTCTCAGAGAGAATGTTTTTATATCTTGTTTCATTCTTTTTTTTTATAAGTGACTACTAGTTTATAGGTGTACATGTACTTTGCAACCCGTACATACTTGAAGTAAATACGATTGTATGATAAAATCTAGCCGTTGTAATTCCCATGTTTATTGCCTAGCAACACAATGTTTACAGCTATGTGTATGTTAGTCTCGGCCCCAGACCCAACGGACGCAGCTGCGGATGGATTACATCACCGCTACGCGTCAGTAGGGTCTGGAGACACTGGCAACAATTTCGTGGCACGAGAATGCCACGATAATCAAATTTATCGCGCTCTTGTCACGCGCATATAGATATGAATATACTTCCGATAAATGAATAAGTCATAAATTATGGCTTCGTCATGTAGCAGCTCAACAATACATGTGCTTCCAGTGCTAAAGCGCTTCATTTATGATGCGTTTGAACGAGAACTATTTGACAAAAGAGTTCCTAGACGCATGCAGCCTGGATGTTCAATTATAATCTGCAAGTGTTGCTTCACATCACTTGATAGATGCAGTAAAAAAAAAGAGGAGCTAGACAAGATAGAAAACGACATCGAAGCAGCGTAAGTGCAGGGGTGCATCTAGGATTTACAGCTACAACATCCCAGCCTACAGCCTACAGGCAGTTTGAAGAGGTCATCTTCACAATTAGCAGCTGCTGGTACTTTATCACCATCTGTGTCGTAAGACTTTGCAACAAACACCTCCATACATGGGTGTCAGTTTTATCTCAATTTCATCAGGTGGTTGTGAAGCATGATAGAAGGACAAGGCGTAGCGACCTTCCTATATTTCATTCTGCACAAAGCGTCCCCCACACATACAGCTCTAGACCCTCTGCCTTTAAGCGCTTCAACCTGCTCCCTCAACAGAGCTTTCAGAGGACTTGCAACGACCACAATGCTATCAGTCTGGCCTTCTTAGCCTGTCAAATACTTCGGGGAGTATCCAGTAGCACAAAGAGACTTCCCGCTTCTGGTTGGGAGACAAACAAACACATCACGACCGTCTACGAAGGCTTGTACCACTGAGCGTTGTTCACAAGACACATCTTAGTATCCAAGGTCACTAGCGCTGCAGCAACTGTAATTACGTCTTGCGAGATGCACTAATTAGCATGCGAGCGCGTGACAGTCACGCGAAGATTGCTAATTATTGCATTGCTGCAATCTGATTGGGCAGGATGAAATTCCTACCTGGTTGGCCACGAAATTGTTGCCAGTGTCTCCAGACCCTACTGACGCGTAGCGGTGATGTAGTCCATCCGCAGCTGCGTCCGTTGGGTCTGGGGCCGAGACTATATGTATGTTACATTTGCTGTTGTTCTAGTTCCAAACTCGCGCGCCAAGCTTTCCCTCTATGAAGCTCGTTTCTCGTCTGAATTCAGTTCATAACGCCGCCTCTTATAATAGAAACTTGCACTGCAACAGAATTCTTTTCCTGTCGCCACCTCTTAGAAGCTCCAGATTTGCTCTGTACATGGCACGAGCAGACGTCCGCCTTTGTTCCGCATCAGCATCGTACCGAATTCGGGAGGACTCTAACTCGTCGTCTTGATATTGGAGGTATTCCTCTCGTTGCCTAGCTCTCCTCTTTCGTTCCCGTGAAGGTATTTTGACGTGACAACGCTAAAGCTAGTTAAGCAATACCATAAAATTCTAATTAAAATTCTAATTATACGCATGGGTATCGTCATGGGAACGCTTGTGTTTGGTACTCGGACGCTTTAGTTACATGTATTAGTATATCTGACATCAAGGGGCAGTCGGTAGGATTTTTCTACGATTTTTGGTGTAACTGGCGCTCTTTAAAACCTTTCCTATCTCGAGTTAAACTCACCCATAAAGATGACGACGATGACGACTATGGACAAATTAAGGTCTGTGAACGAGAACAACGACCTTTTTTGTTCTCTTAAAGTAAACGGTCTGGCGACTCAAACAAAACATCAAAATGATCGTCTTTCTATTGTGGATCAACAGCTATAAACAGCTACACTATCCGTTTCTCGGTTCGTGAGTTATACGCGCGAAGCGTTTTTTAGTGATTTCATGATACGGCACAAATCCTATATGAGAGTTACTGCCGTAACTCTCGATTCCTAAGCCTTGTGACAATACATGTAATAGTACTGACAATTCAATTGCAGAGTTAAACAGTGCTCTAGCTATATATATGTACAAATCTCCATCATAATAATTTTCCTACATTGGTGTTGCTCACACTGACATATGCATACATCCACATTACGTGACGTGGCACACTTACGAGTAGCCGTAAGGTTAGACCTTACCTGTGCTTACACTGTCATTTGTGTGAACCCCAAAGCACTGTGTCATGACCACATAATGGTGTCATGACAACGGTGACCATAGAGGGTGCTTTGCATTTAGTGGACTGGGGACCTCACAAGTACAAAGCCGTCCATCTCCCCCATAAGTATGGACACAACACACAAATACCATGCACACGTGTTTTGGGGGATGGTCCTCATGGCCTGGGTGTGTTTGGGGCGGGACCAGCATCACTATTGTTGTGTCATACAAGAACAGTTTAACATTTAGATTTGCAAGGCTAAACACTTGGGGATCTACAGAGGTATGGATAGCAATCATGTCAACTGAGGAGTGACACATTCCAAATTAGTCACGCAGTAACCCCAACGCACTGCGTCATGTCCAGAGTCTAGGTGTCATGACAACGGTGGCCAAAATGGGTGCTTTGCATTCAGTGGACTGGGGACCTCTCGGGTACAAAGCCTTCTGTCTCCCTATGGGTATGGACACAACACACAAGTACCATGCACATGTGTTGTGGGGGATGGTCCTCATGCCCTGGGTGTGTTTGGGGTAGGACCAGCATCACTACTGTTGTGTCATACAAGCACAGTGGAACGTTTAGATTTGCGAGGCTAAACACTTGGGGTTCTACAGAGGTATGGATAGCAATTGTGTCAACTGGGGAGTAACACATTCCAAATCAGTCACTCAGTGACCCCAAAGCACTTTGTCATGTCCAGAGCCTAGGTGTCATGACAACGGTGGCCATAAAGGGTGCTTTGCATTGAGTGGACCGGGGACCTTTCAGGTACAAAGCCTTCCGTCTCCCTATGGGTATGGACACAACACACAAGTACCATGCACACGTGTTGTGGGGGATGGTCCACATGTCCTGGGTGTGTTTGGGGTAGGACCAGCATCACTACTGTTGTGTCATACAAGCACAGTGGAACGTTTAGAATTGCGAGGCTAAACACTTGTGGGTCAACAAAGCTATGGATAGCAATCGTGTCAACTGAGGAGTAACACATCACTCAGTAACCCCAAAGTACTGTGTCATGTCCAGAGTCTAGGTGTCATGACAACAGTGGCCAAAAAGGGTGCTTTGCATTGAGTGGACTGGGGACCTCTTAGGTACAAAGCCTTCCATCTCCCGATGGGTATGGACACAAAACACAAATACCATGCAGACATGTTGTGGGGGATGGTCCTCATGTGTTGGGTGTGTTTGGGGCAGGACTAGCATCACTACTGTTGTGTCATACAAGCACAGTGCAACATTTAGATTTGCGAGGCTAAACACTTGGGGGTCTACAGAGGTATGGATAGAAATAGCGTCAACTGAGGAGTAACACATTCCAAATTAGTCACTTGGTGTCATGACAAAGGTGGCCAAAAAGGGTGCTTTGCATTTAGTGGACTGGGGACCTCTCAGGTACAAAGCTTTCCATTTCCTCATGTGTATCGACACAACACACAAGTACCATGCAGACATGTTGTGGGGGATGGTCCTCATGCCAAGGGTGTGTTTGGGGTGGGACCAGCATCACTATTGTTGTGTCATACAAGCACAGTGGAACGTTTAGATTTGCGAGGCTAAATACTTGGGGGTCTATAGAGGTATGGATAGCAATCATGTCAACTGAGAAGTAACACATTCCAAATTAGTCACTCAGTAACCCCAAAGTACTGTGTCATGTCCAGAGTCTAGGTGTCATCACAACGGTGGCCAAAATGGATGCTTTGCATTTAGTGGACTGGGGACCTCTCAGGTACAAAGCTTTCCATTTCCTCATGTGTATCGACACAATACACAAGTACCATGCAGACATGTTGTGGGGGATGGTCCTCATGTGTTGGGTGTGTTTGGGGCAGGACTAGCATCACTACTGTTGTGTCATACAAGCACAGTGGAACGTTTAGATTTGCGAGGCTTAACACTTGGGGGTCTACAGAGGTATGGACAGCAATAGTGTCAACTGAGGAGTAACACATTCCAAATTAGTCACTCAGTAACCCAATAGTACTGTGTCTTGTCCAGAGTCTAGGTGTCATGACAACGGTGGCCAAAAAGGGTTGAGTGGACTGGGGACCTCTCAGGTACACAGCCTTCCATCTCCCGATGGGTATGGATACAAAACACAAGTACCATGCAGACATGTTATGGGGGGTGGTCCTCATGTGTTGGGTGTGTTTGGGGCAGGACCAGCATCACTACTGTTGTGTCATACAAGCACAGTGGAACGTTTAGATTTGCGAGGCTAAACACTTGGGGGTCTACAGAGGTATGGATAGCAATCATGTCAACTGAGGAGTAACACATTTCAAATTAGTCACTCAGTAACCCCAAAGTACTGTGTCATGTCCAGAGTCTAGGTGTCATGACAACGGTGGCCAAAAAGGGTGCGTTGCATTGAGTGGACTGGGGATCTTTCAGGTACAAAGCCTTCCCTTTCCTCATGGGTATGGACACAACACACAAGTACCATGCAGACATGTTTTGGGGGATGGTCCTCACGGCTTGGGTGTATTTGGGGCGGGACCAGCATCACTACTGTTGTGTCATACAAGCACAGTGGAACATTTAGATTTGCGAGGCTAAACACTTGGGGGTCTACAGAGGTATGGATAGAAATAGCGTCAACTGAGGAGTAACACATTCCAAATTAGTCACTCTGTAACCCCAAAGTACTGTGTCATGTCCAGAGTCTAGGTGTCATGATAACGGTGGCCAAAATGGATGCTTTGCATTTAGTGGACTGGGGACCTCTCAGGTACAAAGCTTTCCATTTCCTCATGTGTATCGACACAATACACAAGTACCATGCAGACATGTTGTGGGGGATGGTCCTCATGCCAAGGGTGTGTTTGGGGCAGGACTAGCATCACTACTGTTGTGTCATACAAGCACAGAGGAACGTTTAGATTTGCGAGGCTAAACACTTGGGGGTCTACAGATCTGTGTATCGCGCACGGCGCGCCTGCAACAACCTGGAATGATGTAATTCAATGTTCATGTTGTTACCAAGAAACGTACGGGGGGGGGGGCGCGCGTGCGCGTAAAATTGTGTCCCAATTGAGTGTTAAAGCAAGCAGCAGGTGGACCTTCGCGCTCGCCCTTTCTGTATACCGCATATTTCTTCTTTAAAATTTCACTAAGTTGCGAGACACCACTATGTATCTGTGAGTCACGATTAGGAAATGTCGTGTCACGAACTAACATACTCGAAACACGAACGGTTTAGGTGACGCGTGTCCCGGAAGCAAACATACACGTCGTAAATGGGACTCGAGCGTGTCACGCGCACGTTTGTCAAGCTGCGTCTGGATGGTACTGTAGAAAGTCCTACAGAACTGTTGCCCCTATGTTTCTACATACCTATCACATGGTATAGGCATTGAAACGTGCTTGGTTGGAATGTTAACCAGACATTCAGGTCTTATTCCTGGGCACCCAAGCCTCCTTTCCTTTTGAGAGAGCTGTGATAATCATGACCCAAGTAGAAAGTCCTTCAGAACTGTTGCCCCTATGTTTCTACATACCTGATGTGCTTGGTTGGGATGTTAACCAGACATTCAGGTCTTATTCATGGGCACCTGAGCCTCCTTTCCTTTTGAGAGAGCCTTGATGATTATGACCAAATTGCAAGTAGTAAGTCATACAGAACTGTTGCCCCTGTGTTTCCACATACTTACCACATGATATAGGCAATGTGACATGTTTGGTACAGCTCTTATTCCTGGGAACGGTCCAAGCCCCCTTTCCTTTGTTTCCTGGCACCAGAACATGCATGAACTATGATCCTATCTTAATTTAAGCGCATTGGAGAGCGAAGTTCACTCGTGCCTTCATGTATATGTCCGTTTGAACAGCATGTACTTCATACCCATTTGGAAAAATCGCTCATGTTAAAACTGGTCATCAAATAACCCCAGGCAGGTTCCAAATCAATGAGTCATGATCCTAATCATACAAAAGCAACATGTTACATGTACAAAATAAAACATCAGTAAATGTCCTTTAACTCTTTAAGGCCCATCGTAGAGCTGCTCCCTGCAGAAATAAGAGCTGGAATGCACACATCCATACATCTTATCCCCACATACATGTACACTCAATCACTAATACTTAACGAGGACACGCCCATGAAGGACGGAGACCATTATCAATATGTGTGTTACATCTGCTGATTTTGAAGCACTCAGAACATGTAGCACCATAGGTATTCTAAAGAATATCCATGTACATACTTAACTATCGGATAACCTGAGATATAGGCATTTATCGGCTAACCTGATGAGGCCAGCCCATGGAGGCCACACACCTCCCAGGAGACCATTATGTGTGTCACATCTCAGTGCTGATTTTGGAACACTCAGGACATGTAGCACCATAGGTATCCTAAAGTATACTCAAGTACATACTTTACTACACTATTAGATACAGGCATTTATCGGCTAACCTGATGAGGCCACGCCCATGAAGGTCACACCCCTCCCAGGAGACCATTATGTGTGTCACATCTGCTGACTATGAAGCACTCAGGACATGTAGCACCATCGGTATTCTAAAGAATACCCATGTACATACTTTACTACACGTATTAGATACAGGCATTTATCGGCTAACCTGATGAGGCCACGCCCATGAAGGTCACACACCTCCCAGGAGACCATTATGTGTGTCACATCTGCTGACCTTGAAGCACTCAGGACAGGTAGCACCATCGGTATTCTAAAGAATACACAAGTACATACTTTACGACACTATCAGATAGAGGCATTTATCGGCTAACCTGATGAGGCCACGCCCATGAAGGTCACAAACCTCCCAGGAGAATATTATGTGTGACACATCTGCCGATTTTGAAGCACTTAGGACATGTAGCACCATGGGTACTCTAAAGAATACCCATGTACATACTTAACTACACGTATTAGATACAGGCATTTATTTGCTAACATGATAAGGCCACACTCTTGAAGGTACCACACCTCCCAGAAGACCATTATGTGTGTCACATCTGATGATTTTGAAGCACTCGAGACATGTAGCAACATCGGTATTCTAAAGAATACCAATGTACATACTTTACTACACGTATTAGATGCAGGCTCACACACCTCCCAGGAGACCATTATGTGTGTCACATCTGCTGACTTTGAAACACTCAGGACATGTAGCACCACTGATCGGTATTCTAAAGAATACACAAGTACATACTTTACGGCACTAGTCTATCAGATAGAGGTATTTATCGGCTAACCTGATAAGGCCACGCCCATGAAGGTCACAAACCTCCCAGGAGAATATTATGTGTGACACATCTGCCGATTTTGAAGCACTTAGGACATGTAGCACCATGGGTACTCTAAAGAATATCCATGTACATACTTAACTACATGTATTAGATACAGGCATTTATCGGCTAACCTGATGAGGCCACGCCCATGAAGGTCACACCTCCCAGTAGACCATTATGTGTGTTATAACTGCCGATTTTGAAGCACTCAGGACATGTAGCACCATAGCTATTCCAAAAGATGCCCATGTCCATACCTCCCTTTATCAGATATTGATCTCTATCAACCTGATGTGGCCACGCCCATGAAGGATACACACCTCCCTGTGTTACATCTGCTGATCTTAAAGCACTCAGGTCACGAAGCTAGCTAATCCAAATAATCCCCATGTCCACAGTCATGAAAGTCACACATACCTTCAAATGTGCCGCGTAAAAATGGTGATTTATAAGGATGTAATGGTGATGAAAACAAATTGAATAAATTTCAAGGGCGGATCCAGCGAGGGGGACCTGGGGGTCTGGACCCACCCCCTCCCCCCCCCCCCCCCCCCCCTCTCAGGACCCTTGATGAATATAATTACTATCATACCCCAGTCGCGTGCGCATAAAGGTCTTCGTGCTTCGGTTTACTGATCCTCGACAACGCGTCGTTGAAAAGCGTCGCTCTTCGGACCCCCAGGACCCCCTCAGGACCCATGATGAATATAATTACTATCAATACCCACTCGCGTGCGCATAAAGGTGCTTCGTGCTTCGGTGTATTGGTCCTCGACAACGCGTCGTTGAAAAGTGTCGCTTTGCATTTTTCGTATATCGTATAGGCGTCGGAAGATAAATTACGAAATTCAACCTGGGGGCGGGGGGCGGGAGGGGCTGATTTAATTTCATACAATGACATGACATAGAGACAATATTCTATCTCTGGTGACGCGTAAAATTGCATACGTCGCCTATGTGATTCGCGATTTTTTTCTCACTTGACCGCGCGTTGTGCCAGGTGTGGTTGTGTAGCAAAAGGAATCTGTGGGACAGTCAACAGAAGCCTTGGTCATAAATAGCTTGTAAAGTATAATGTATCAAAGCTTTGCATCAAAAGGTCGTCAGTGATCAGAGTCCAATTAGTATTCTACACCTCTTATTCATGATCCATATAATAAACGCACACACACAAGCACGCGCACACAGACATATGAATTAACACACACACACACACACACACACACACACACACACACACACACACACACACACACACACACACACACTGTGACACACAAACTCACACATATATGCACCGCAATATATACTGACCAACTATTCAAAATGAGTTCCCCAAACTGACGCCAGCTATAGTACACTGCATGCTACTGTATATGTTCGCCCGTAACAGTGATTGCAAATAATCGTGATACTATATTTAGTCGGCAAATTAACGTATAACAAAGTCCATTCGAAGTTTTTTTGATGCGAGTTGTTTTTTTTTTTTTTTTTTTTTAAATAAATGATCTGCAGGCCCATATATATATATATATATTATACAGATGCAGCAAATATAGTTGCTCAGTTGTAAATTACAACATTCCGTCAACCCATATACACTGTATATCCACGAGAAGTTAATATAAAAAGAATGCACTAGCACGTACCGGTCTATAGCACATACGACCATCATGGCCTCGCTTATTGGGTTGGTGTCCGTCGTTCTTGCAGCGGCTATTACGGGGACCTACGGACAGACTGGTCTGACTGCAGCACAAAAGCAACAGTTTGTTGATGCTCACAACATCCTGCGTGGTAGTGTTAAGCCGCCTGCGACCGACATGAAAACCATGGTACGTGTGCAATTGTACTTATTATATATATGAAACGTGCATGTCACTTTAATATATATTATAATAATATATTAGAATTATATATACATATTTTACAACTCACTCTTGCGGCGCAGGAATGGGACGATGAACTCGCGACCATCGCTCAGAATTACGCGAATAGGTGCATTTGGGCCCACAACCCAAGCCGCATATCTACAACCTTCTCGTATGTTGGCGAGAACATGTATGTATCAACGGAAACTGTATCCGATTACCGCTCAGTGGTTCAGTCTTGGTATAATGAAGTTGCTTTTTATCATTACTACTCCAACACCTGCGATCCAATGAGGATCTGTGGACACTACACTCAGGTGAGCAGACATGGGCTGACCGGTTTTACCAAGTACCAATGGGTGCTTGCATGCCACCCAAAATAAAATAGCTAATTGTTAGCGGGCATTCAATATCAGATTCATTTGAGCTAAATTTAACGTTTTTTCGTGTGGGTTGTATTTGAAACCGAATTAATTATTTTTATTATTTTTATTATTTTTGTCTATTTTTTTAAAATAGTAATTACCATATAATAAGAGATCATAAACATTAATTACTACTTATATTATTATTATTATTATTATTGTAACATAAATTAATAATACACTATCCATAAACTGCCATTAATGCAAAACACATCTGGTGAGTATGGCAGTGGCATTGGCCCTCACTAGATGGAGATTGAGCCTGCCATAGAATCTCCAAGGACGGTCGACTTGGTAGAGTTGCAAGCCGTGATGCCAGCTGAGAAAAGGCTTCAATAGCTTCATTTTCCCATGCACCATATATCTCATCTACCAGGGGAACACACAACCAGCCGAGTTCTTTGCATTTTGGATCATTGGCCTTGTGCTTTCTGCCTTCAGTGGCTTGGGCAGCTGATCCTGCAGACACTCCCGCTTCCATAAGGGTATGTGTGTTAAGCGGAGAGGTTACAGAAATGTCAAAGGCAGCTGCCTTGCCTGTTGACCAGTTAGTCAACAGAAGGTCAGCAGGACGGGTGTGGCTATGATCGGCTGTGAGGTCATTGCCAGCTTCCACTTGGACGCCAAGATGGGCCTGGTGACATGTTTCAGCCAGAACATCACGAAGGGTGTTGTGTTGTGCCACAATATCACCCCCACGCTTACAAGTGATGGCATGATGTCCAAGGGGGTCAAGGGCCTTGTCAGGGCAAAGAGCACACTGGGATCCCTGCATGGGATGTGTCCATACCAAGCCACCACTTTATGGCAATTTGATGGACCGGTGCATATAGATGTAGACCCAGCCCCTGTGATGGTAGGACGGACAGCCAGGAGGATGCATGTGGTGTGGAAACTGAAAGGAATCGTGCTTTGTCAGCCATGGAGGAGGTTTCCAACAGCACATTGAACATGCAAGTGTCCAATGTGCTAGATAGGTCTTTTTGGGAGACTGCATGAAGATGCTGAGATAAGGGAGTGACTATCGGGAGGAACAGCAGAATTGAAATCTGCAACTGCAGAACAGAGGTGAAGATTTCTCTCTGAACCAAACCCAGCCATGTTGGTATAGTGAGCGAAGACCCAACCCTCCCTTACTAAGGCCTAGAATTGCCTGTCTCCAAGCAGCATCTGAAGTGTCCACAGCAGTGCAGGAGGAGAAGCACCTACGAACATCTTGGTCATAAAACTGGAGGGCTGCACCAGATTATGATGGAGGTGTGGTACGTGTAAGATGGACAAGCCGGCAGAAACCACCACACATACGGAGCAGGGTTAGTGCAACCTGTGAATCCACCAAGCCAACATCCGCAAGCTTTGACAGGAGGATTTGGGCTTTAGACCGTTTGTGGCTGATAAACTGGTGGCAGAAATCAGCATCTCCAATGGGAGAACCCAAGATTTCAATGTTTGGATTGTTGGACTTTTTAATGCCAGCTGGGAAAATGTCTAGTAAGCTTTGACTAAACACCTCACACTTACGAATGTTGACATGGAGGCCCAGTGGTGGGCCTAACTCTTTGAGCAAAGCCTAGACATTCATTACAGAAGACCTTGGACCTGCAAGAGCACCATCATCCATGTACCAGGCATGGAAATTGAGACCAGCACAATCGTCTTTGGTTGAAATTGCTGACACCACCCGTAGGAAAAAATCGGCGTTGCAACGCGCCATAATGCGTTGTGACGCGCTTAAGACGTTGACGCTTAAACGCGGTTGCGAATGAGGTGCGATACACACAGCGCGATTAATCGCGCTTACTTGCGATACAACGCGGTATTATGGCCGAATTTGACGCGTTTGGCGCTCAAACGCGCTAAATCGCGGCATTTGCCCAGCGCGGGTAATGGCGATATATGATGATTATTAATCGCGATATACCGCGTTGGTCTATAAAGTGCATGACGTAATGCGAACTAGGTATTTATACACTTGCATATAAAATTTGTTGCGTAACATAAATCTCATTCATCATTTCAAAGGCACTACAAACAACAACAAAAGAGTCTGCAGCTGTGGAACTATTGGATTTCAAGGCCGCTGTACTGTTCCTGCACTTGCTATTCGTATTGAATTTTCTTCCACCTTTCCTCCTCAGCAGCATTATAGCTTCAGGGTATTTGTAAATGAGCTGCACTATAAAAATAAATTTCAGTTCGTCATACAAATTCAATTCATCATTTTCTGTGTAGCTTACTTCAGATTCCTCTGATGCATACAGGATTCATTTAGCGTACTTCGGTCTTCCATTGAGCACTATGAGCAGAGCAGTAAGGATTGCTGGTGTATCAGACAATGACTCACCATAGGAAATTCTTTTCAGGGGAGCTGTACTGTTGATGCAGATCTGAGCTGTGTATACTGATCTATTCAATAGCCAATATATGCACATCATAACACACCTACATGCCAGCCCTATAGCAGCATGCCATTGTGGTGTGAGCTCACCCCTCCAGAGCTCAGCTAGCTGGTCGTTGTTGATAACTTGTACTTGTTTTCGATATCTCCTACGCAATCAAAAGCCAGATACATAATCAGCTCTTACGTACCTCTCTGTCACTCTGCTTAGCCTCGTTCAGCCTTGATTTTTTTTTTTTTCCCAGCTTTTGATGTGACTGCTTCCTTTTCTTTGTTGTAATCTAAATAGAGAATATTTACACAACCTTAAGCTCTTCCTCATCCGACCGAATGGGCAGAATGGGCAATGGCCGAGGTGGTTCTGCTGTGTATAATGAGATAATGTTTCGAATATCGTCACGCGCTATACTGTACCGTTTATGTTCCTTCTGGTTTCTCTGATATTCTTTCGCCTCTTCTGTGTTTCATCTTCTTCGCCGCCGGAGTCATAATCTCTTCCATAGCGCTAGCAGCGATCGATGATTGCTTTCATCTCGTCGAGCGATCCTGATCATCACAACATACTAACACATATGTTTCTCACAAACCTATGTATACGATGTCTTCATATATACCACTTCATCATTAGTCCATCTTACGGTGCAAGGCTGCTGCTCTTTCCTGTCCTTAAAGTCATGGAGTACTAAGCTAGTTTAATGGCGGATATATGCAAATTGCAGCTGGAGCTGTAAATGAAAAATGCAGCTGTCAAAGTTGCATCACCTGCGCATGCGTGCGGTATACATGTATATGTTTGTAGTACTGGAAAATTCGAATTCTAGTGTTGCCAAAACGAAGCGAAGAGTATCTGTACGATACGGATGTAGCGATTCTAGCAAGCTCAATATGCCTCTAGAACACTTATTTACAAGGCAATGTACTGCTAATTTCGATTGAATGTTCAATAGATTTTCAGAGACCAAAATAATGTTAGCTATAGGAGCTAGGCGTTTGGCTTTTCTATAAAGAGAAACTAACCACGTACGTCTACTTTTATCTTTTATTCAAGCTAAATAAACTGTACCATAGATATATGCATGTTGTTGTGTTCACCAACCCTTTATTAAATGTATGCTTAGAAGGAAACATTGTTTCCTATACATGCATATCATTCTTTTGGCTGTGAATTAAGACTTACTAGCTAAGGCAAAAATTGCATACAGTTTAATGGATGCATTAATTGGTTGTATACATACAATAAAGGAGAACTAGGTAGAACATGCATGTATGTGCCGGATTACCTAGAATTGTTATCTTGGAGCTGAAAGCATGCTAATTGAAATTGCCGCACTGAAATCCATGCAGCTATTTTCACCAGATTGCTATTTGTATTCTTGTTAGCAGAAGTGCAGCACCTGTGTAAGTAATAGGTGCAAATGTACAGGCTTCTGAGTTCTCTTTCGACTGATGAGCTTCATAAGTATATTGCCACAGCAAACTGCAAGTTGATTGTAATAAAGAAATATCAGCTGCCACACTGTACACACCATGCAGTGCAGAGCTATTGTGCGATGTATCATTCTACTTTAATTCATACAATTGTAAGACTACTAAACGAAATGATTATGTGATGGATGAGCAAGTACAGCTCGAGACTGTACATCATTTTTGTCAGTAACAATTGCATCACAAACATCTCTAGTGATACGCCGTGCAATCAAGCCATTAAGACCAGCAGCTACAACATCAAGCATCAACGGAAGTAGATAAATTGATATACATTGAAGCAGCATGAACGTCTGACTTCACTTTGTGGTTCCATAACTATGCAAGAGAAGCAATTGCAATATATGTGCTGCTCTGCCTCCAAATGGCTTCGAGTTTATTAATTGACATGTTGTAATGTATTTGATGTGACCTGTCACCTATGTGTAGCAGTGATCATGATATACAAGAATAGAATCCGCAGTGCCATTTATCATTACAATGCCTTATTTAGAAAACTTTTGCAATGAGTCCTAGACTATGCAGAGTTATTAGTAATTTTATTATCTTTATTTTTAAAAGTAAATACCTCAGTACAAATGACATGTGTATATTCGGCTCTGTGTGTGATAACAGTAATAGATCCAAACACTAAGAATTCATGAAAATGCCAAATAAACACATGAAAATGTCACTAAACTGAAGCATGTTCCAAGTTGTCGAGTTGTGGATGTTGAGTAAACACAACCACCTTGCCACATCCAAACAGAGGTGTTCAATTACATAGACATAGTACTATTATGGAGGTGATGCAAACATAAATTCCGCTCCTAGGAACACGTCTTTCAATGCAAAGTAGACTGCAGGCACTCTGGAGCTGCAATGAATGTAAGAGTGTCCAGACCATCCTGTCCAAAGTTATGGAGGGCAAAATAAATATAAATTTGAACTTCCACAGAAAAACACCGCTGACCAGACGAAACTACGCCCATATGACACGCCCTTCTACCGGGCAGACTGCTGTCATGAGGTGTAGTGAATCTAAGAGTGTCCAGACAATCCTGTCCAAAGTTAAGAAGGGCAACAGGAATAGAATTTTGAACTTATGGACAAACACACAACTCACGTGACGAAACTACGCCCATATGACACGCCCTTCTACCGGGCAGACTGCTGTCATGAGGTGTAGTGAATCTAAGAGTGTCCAGACAATCCTGTCCAAAGTTAAGAAGGGCAACAGGAATAGAATTTTGAACTTATGGACAAACACACAACTCACGTGACGAAACCACGCCCATATGACACGCCCTTCTACCGGGTAGACTGCTGTCATGAGGTGTAGTGAATCTAAGAGTGTCCAGACAATCCTGTCCAAAGTTACGAAGGGTAACAGGAATAGAATTTTGAACTTATGCACAAACACACAACTCACGTGACGGAACCACGCCCATATGACACGCCCTTCTACCGGGTAGACTGCTGTCATGAGGTGTAGTGAATCTAAGAGTGTCCAGACAATCCTGTCCAAAGTTACGAAGGGCAACAGGAATGGAATTTTGAACTTATGCACAAACACACGACTCACGTGACGAAACCACGCCCATATGACACGCCCTTCTACCGGGTAGACTGCTGTCATGAGGTGTAGTGAATCTAAGAATGTCCAGACAATCCTGTCCAAAGTTACGAAGGGCAACAGGAATAGAATTTTGAACTTATGCACAAACACACAACTCACGTGACAAAACCACGCCCATATGACACGCCCTTCTACCGGGCAGACTGCTGTCATGAGGTGTAGTGAATCTAAGAGTGTCCAGACAATCCTGTCCAAAGTTACGAAGAGCAACAGGAATAGAATTTTGAACTTATGCACAAACACACAACTCACGTGACGAAACCACGCCCATATGACACGCCCTTCTACCGGGCAGACTGCTGTCATGAGGTGTAGTGAATCTAAGAGTGTCCAGACAATCCTGTCCAAAGTTACGAAGGGCAACAGGAATAGAATTTTGAACTTATGCACAAACACACAACTCACGTGACGAAACCACGCCCATATGACACGCCCTTCTACCGGGCAGACTGCTGTCATGAGGTGTAGTGAATCTAAGAATGTCCAGACAATCCTGTCCAAAGTTACGAAGGGTAACAGAAATAGAATTTTGAACTAATGCACAAACACACAACTCACGTGACGAAACCACGCCCATATGACACGCCCTTCTACCGGGTAGACTGCTGTCATGAGGTGTAGTGAATCTAAGAGTGTCCAGACAATCCTGTCCAAAGTTACGAAGAGCAACAGGAATAGAATTTTGAACTTATGCACAAACACACAACTCACGTGACGAAACCACGCCCATATGACACGCCCTTCTACCGGGCAGACTGCTGTCATGAGGTGTAGTGAATCTAAGAATGTCCAGACAATCCTGTCCAAAGTTATGAAGGGTAACAGAAATAGAATTTTGAACTAATGCACAAACACACAACTCACGTGACGAAACCACGCCCATATGACACGCCCTTCTACCGGATAGACTGCTGTCATGAGGTGTAGTGAATCTAAGAGTGTCCAGACAATCCTGTCCAAAGTTACAAAGACCATCATGTCAAGTTACAAAGGGTGATGAAATACAAATTGATGATACATATGCATGACTGGAAACCTGCCCAAAGTGATAAAGAAGCCCCCATGATTCACTAGCCAGAATGTGTGGCATAACAAGTGAAGCATTGTAATATAACACTGTAAACAACAAACCTGTAAGACATGCATGCATTTAGGAATGAGAAGCAGGAGATAAAATAATAATAATTTTGCTTAAGCATGCTTATGCGTAAAAATACATACACCGTGGCGGTGCTAGAGTATCAAGCTGCAGGGACGACCATATTTAATTGTCCCTATAAATATGTTTCCAGAAGTACATGTTCTGTAGCTGTTGTGTTTACGAGTGCGCTCCAAATATAGCGCACTGAAACTTATTAAGTCGAAAGAGGACATCGAACTATACATGATCTCAGGTTCTGATACTTACTTGCTTATAAGCCGAGTAGAATTTCTTAGTTCACGGAGTCTTCTTCAGCTGAAGTAAACGTTCCGGGTTACAATTAAACGCGTTGAGTCCAAGCTACAGCGATAAAACGCGATTCATTAAACCACTTCCCGCAATAACGCGATTAAGCGGTTGTAACGTGATTAATCGCGGTACGCTTAAATTATTTTCCTACGGGCAGGATCTTCTAAACCAAAGTTAACAAAAATGGGCCTAGGGATCACCCTGCTGGATGCCCAGCTCTGACATAAGGCAGCCCAAGGGATGCCAGAGGAATGGGTGGTGGCCATAACACCAGTTAGCCCAAGGGAGCAGCTATGGGAAGTGCACAGCACACTCAGTTAAGACTGCTTGGCAAGAGACCATGTTAAATGCATTTTTCAGATCCACCTTTAAAACAACAAAGTCATCCTCCAACCAATGTTGCTCAACACAGTCTCTTAATCCATGAACTATTTTTTCTGCACCAAAGGGGCATGCTACTCCATACTGAAAAGGTTTAAAAAACTGCTGAGCCTTTACCTTGACTGAAGCACAGAGACATTTACCAACTAACCGGCGCAGAGCCTCTCCCACTGCTATGGGGCCGGACATCAAAAGAGCACCCTGGTTTGGATTTATTCAAAGCTGTAAGGTTGCCTCCTGCCAAATAAGCAGTGATTTCAACAGGTGCCTTACCTGCAGCCAGAAGATTGACAACTGCCCTGAGTGAGTGCAAAATGGGGGTCTGCAAATGTACTTCTGCTGCATGTATAAGATGTTGTATACGGAGCCCAGAAGGCCCAGCAGCGGTTAACTTGGGGAATGATCGCAAGATTGCCATGAGATTGATATCTAATGGGATTGAGGTTGATGTATCAGAAGGGATTGGAGCTGTGGGGCATTCACTCTTGGGGTGTTTAGTTTCCAAAAGCCTGCAGGTCTCTTCATTGTTGGGTGCAAGGCCTGGTGATACCAAGGTCTGGCAAGCTTTACTGTACAACCCATCTTGGGCCAGGGAAATAGCTGATGTAACTTGTTGTTTCAGTGAAATGTCCTTGGTATAATGTTGTTTATTGGTACTCGATGCCCGTGACAATGCCTGGCTCCAAAAAATCACTGAGTTGGTCCTGCATCCAAAGATCACAATGGGATTCAATTGGGACAGGCTTATTATGACGGTCTCTGCGTTTGCAACTTGGTAAAATGCATTTCGGAAGCATCATAATTAAGCTTCAACCAGGATGCCACTGAATTGTCTGCAATAACCTCCTTTAGGACAGAAGAAGGTACCCTTGCAAAGGCCAACTTCGCTCTCTTTGGGACAAAACGAATGGTGGGACTCCTAAAGGAACAGATTTCATCAAGGGATGGCAAGATGGTGTTGCCCACTTCAGGAGAGATAGCACTGAGCTGGCCTGGGCTGAGTGATCAGATGCAGAAGAAGCCTCTTGACCAGTACGCCGTGCTGAACACTTCTGCTGATGGGATGTCCATCTGGAGGAAGCACCAAAGCTGGAACAATGATTGCAACTGCGCAAACTTTGTTCCTGTAGCCAAGCAACGGGAACTTTACCTTGATAAATTCCTCTCAAGTGACCAGTCATATGATGACGCCAAATTGTAGGTGCAATAAATTCCTTGCAGCCATCAACGATACACATCTTGCGACGTGAAGCTTCAAGACTGCTGGTGGATTCGAAAGACTTGTTTATTAGAGATATCGATGGTTGGGTAAGACGAGGACAACGCGTATAGTTGGATTGGGAGGAACTGGCCAGACCAGATATGGCAGCAGACGGCAGGAGATCAGAAGCTGAATCTACCTGTGGTTGTGATGGAGATATCCGTGGTGGTGGTCGCCGCCATGGGGATGGATGTATTTGCGATACTTGTGATGACAGGTGGTGAACTCATTGCAGCTAAGGTGGTGGTTGGTGTAGCAGCTGTTGTGGGTTTCAAAGACGTGCAAATAACACTTGAGTGTAGTGTGGTGGAATCCTCGGCATTAGATGCTATGTGATCCATAGGCGATGATGAACTTGGAAAGGTAGACACCAAAGGGATACTATTACTAGTACCATTGGTTTTGGGGTTGAAACAATGGCCGTTCACGCCAGGGAAACAATCCAAACACGGTCGACCATCTCTGGCGCAAGAACAAAATTTGCAGACTGCGCTATTGCCGTTAAACGTACAACAACGAGAAGGTTGTGACTTCCTCAGTTTCGTACCGGTAGCGGCCATCGGCCATCGGCCGAAATAAGTTTAATTAATTAATGTGTCCATTAATTAATTTCACAACTAATCAACAA
This sequence comes from Spongilla lacustris, assembly GCA_949361645.1. Classification (NCBI taxonomy): domain Eukaryota; kingdom Metazoa; phylum Porifera; class Demospongiae; order Spongillida; family Spongillidae; genus Spongilla; species Spongilla lacustris. The sequence continues at coordinate 2,993,270 of OX442417.1, read as the reverse complement.
TAACAACGGGAAAATACGTTGTTTTTTTCTTTCATACACATACAAACATTACTATTATTATTCAAGGGGTACGATGGCGTGGGGGGTTTTGCTAGTACGTCTAGCTGCACATACCTAAGCAATCGGCATTTCACACTACAGGTTGTCTGGGCAGAGAGCAGCAGTTTGGGGTGCGGAGTGAAGAGATGTCCAACGTTAACAAATCTTCCGTCCTTCAAAAATGCTCTGATAGTTGTCTGTAACTACGGACCAGGGTGAGTATAACTTGCAATTGAATCGCGGGACATATGAGATAGACTTGCATTAATTGACAAGTGTGGTACGCTGTCCCCCCCCCCCCCCCCCCCCCTCCCCCCTCCTTATAGGACAATTGTTCGGTCCGCTTTAGGATTTGCTGTCCCCCTTATACGCAATATAAAACTTATATTAACCGCATGAGTCTCGAAACACAGCAGAGGCGTATTTGGGGGTTGGGGGGGGGGGGGGGGGAGGCCTCAAGTGGCTCCGGCAAGGCGGCAACCCCCTCCGTCACAAGAATGCATATGCATTAATATTGTAACAACTGATTAAACAAAAAAAAAAAAAAAAAATTGCTCCCATGAACGCCGGATGACAAACGTTTAGCGTGCCATATCATATAATAATATTATTATTTTAAAAAAATTAACAAAGGGTCCGTTTGTTAATACTCAGTATGATTTCTTACTGGGTATCGGGCTATCGGGCCTGAAGCGAATAGCACCCCCGCTCCACTGTCCGTGTAACGAGCCTGCATGGAGGGGACTCCACCCCCCCCCCCCCCCCCCGGCCCCCCTCCTAATTGAAATTTTTGCGTAAGGGGGGGGGAAGGGGGTCGGAATCGTCCTAAAGGCGAATGGGGACGGGGAACTAACTACTCTGTTATACCGGTGTCGTAGGCATGGTTGTCCCCCCCGCAAAATGTCCCCCCGGACATTCATGCCTAGGCACCGCTGTCCCCCGGACACTCGTTCCTAGGCACCATTGTCCCCCGGACAATTATGCCTAGGCATATATGTCCGCAGGGGACATTTATGCCTAGGCATAATTGTCCTACCCTAGGCACCAGTGTCCCCCCATGGGGGGACACTGGTGGGGGGACACTGGTGCCTAGGATAGAATGTCCTACACTTTAAATACAGGCCTGGAATGTACAAGCGTAAGTATAATACAACCAAATCGGATCGATATACATGCGTTAGTCGTTTTATACGTGCATGTATTAGCAAACGTCATGCATGTCATGATATATCTTAATACATTTACATGCGTCTGCGTGCCCGCTCGGTTGTGTGCAGAGCAGCTAATTATTTATTACTAAAGGCTCTCATTTCAAGGAAAGGCATTCTTGTGTAAATGTTTACAAATGTAAATCGTATATATGAAAATTCGTGTGCATGCAAGTATCCGCGTGAGGTCATAAAATAATGATTGGTACCATGATATCACAAAAAAAAAAAACATGCTTCATGTGTCAGACAGATATTTGCTGCATGCAGTGCAGAGCCATTTGCCTTGTAAACACCTTTGCCAACTGACTCTTGAACTTTGTACGATTTTTCTTTGCTGGAAGTAAGTGAACACCCAATATCAAAGTTACAGTCATGCTTCTATACATGGTGGTCGCATGCATATATCTATACAACGATCAGGAGCATATCCATAGAGGTTTCCGTGTTACCTGAAACCCCCCCCCCCCCCCCCCCAATAGAATAATATTTACAAAACTTAATTGATACTAACCTTCCCTCCTCCCCCCACTTGTATTAATTTGGCCTACCCTCCCCTCTCCGCTCTTATTTGGCCTATCGCAAGAGTGCATGATCCCCCCCCCCCCCCCCCTCCCCCCTCCCCCGCTCGTATTCGATTGACGTACAATGTTAATAGGTTTGAAATTCTGGATACGCGCCAGGCCTGACGATTTTCCTTGTGGTGAAGCATGGCAAGCTATCATTATTCTTTCCTGCTCTTCTTTCGATTTGATCACTGTTGATCGCCACTCATATCTTGGAACAATTTGTAAATAAAGAGCGCCATTGTCAACTTTGTAATTTCCACGCGCTTTCGTCTAAAAGAACGTTTCTGATATTTTGAACATCCAACTGGCCTGGATACCTTCCTTTTAACAAGAACTGAGTTCAAAACGATTTCGTCGTCCATGGCCAGAAACACTCGCTGTTCTAAAAGGAAACCTCCACGGACGCGTGCGAACATTAGTTTATACACGCATGAGGCAGAGCAGTTACGAGGATTGGAAGGCTAAGTGTTTGGTTGAACGTTTATGATAAACGAGAAAACGTGGAGGGGGGCTAGTTGGGCGTAGCCCGACCGTATTTTCGCGTATTGGAATGTCGGGTATACCTGGATTTGTACCCATGCATCTAATAGCGCATGTGGGCTGTATGTGATAATAGTATAGCCCACATACGTCGGGCTATGGGCCAACTAGAGGGGGGGGACAGCTGTGCCTAGGAAAAAATGTCCGGCATGGGGGGACAATAATGCCTAGAGGGGACATTCATTCCTAGGCACCAGTGTCCGGGGGGACAGTCGTGCCTAGGCATGAATGTCCGGGGGGACACTTTTTCCAGGGGGACAGCCATGCCTCCGACACCGGCATTTAATTTGAAACTTGTGCACGCAATTCAAGCATGAATACCGTTATACCCCTTGTCATTTGGCGAATGACTTAATTTGAATAATCATTCACTTTCAGAGGGAACTACGAAGGACAGGAGCCATACGCTTCAGCAGGGTTCGCAGCACGTGCGATGTCGCTGGAGCCAGAGATCGTGGATTCCTATGACGAGGAAAAGTCTGACGATGACCTCATTTCAGAGGACGAGTAGTGAAGATGCATGCATGTAACAGCGCATAATGGACAAGTAGTAGTTGTGGACTATAGTTAGAATAGCACATGTGTAGTGGAAGCGTAGATCCCGATCTCAATAGCAATGACAACTGATAATATTCTGATCTCTTTAGCAATGCACATACAATATATACTTACATGTCATTTGGTGCATGCATGGGTCACACACACAACTAGAGATCCTACGGTGGCCCGGTAGGTCGCGCACTAAGACAGTTGCGCCACGCACTACTTGAAGTTTGCACCGCGCACTAGTTGAGGTTTGCACCGTGCACAGCGCACTAGTGGCGATTTGCACCGCGCACTAGTTGAGATTTGCACCGCGCACTAGTTGAGGTTTGCACCGCGCACTAATTGAGGTTTGCACCCAGCACTAGTTGAGGTTTGCACAGCGCACTAGTTGAGATTTGCACTGCGCACTGACTATGGGATGGCGAATTGTTTGGTTACGTCACTATCTATTAAAGCGGCTATTAACAAACAGTTCGAAGTTGTAATGTTCTCATGCTGCACCGAAACGATCCAGAGGTCTTTCTTTGCCTCCAATATACTAGTTGGGCGTAGCCTGACCTTCGCGTTTTGGCGGAAGGTCGGGTATGTGTACCTGGACCTTCCGCCAAAACGCGAAGGTCAGGCTACGCCCAACTAGTATATTGGAGGCAAAGAAAGACCTCTGGATCGTTTCGGTGCAGCATGAGAACATTACAACTTCGTACTGTTTGTTAATAGCCGCTTTAATAGATAGTGACGTAACCAAACAATTCGCCATCCCATAGTCAGTGCGCAGTGCAAATCTCAACTAGTGCGCTGTGCAAACCTCAACTAGTGCTGGGTGCAAACCTCAATTAGTGCGCGGTGCAAACCCGGACTAGTGCGCGGTGCAAACCTCAACTAGTGCGCGGTGCAAATCTCAACTAGTGCGCGGTGCAAATCGCCACTAGTGCGCTGTGCACGGTGCAAACCTCAACTAGTGCGCGGTGCAAACTTCAAGTAGTGCGTGGCGCAACTGTCTTAGTGCGCGACCTACCGGGCCACCGTAAGATCCAGTTGGATTAGTCCATGCACATGCTACTGCCAATAGGTGTTGATGAGATGATAGATCCACTGATTACACATGCATGTACGCAAATTTATTTGTCACTGAACGTATAACGGATGTCAGTGTGTACGAGGCAGTAATTCTTTTATATAGTAGAACGCCTGTTACTATTACGTACAAGATATAAAATTTTAATAAAAATAAAATTGGTGATGTAGGATTTGTAGACATCAGTTAAATAAAAAGTAAGGAAACAAGTAATTACGACATTTATAAATATTACAGACCTACATTTAGCACAGAATTATTTGCTAAGGGTCTGTCATTTAGTTTTTCGTATATACGGTTCTAGGAAATGAGATTCAATAGCAGCATATCTACATTGTACATGCGTGCATACAAATCCTCAGAAATAATTGTTAAGACGGGATTTAAGCCAATATGAAATCAACGCTTCCTATACCTACTTCCCTACACAGAAAGCATTGATACATAACTCTTGAAGATAGACCCAAAACCTACAACGTGTACATGTATACCGTTTACTTAAAAAGGAAATGCGAAGCGTCGACTTACCTCTCCTTCACACTCCGTAAGTCCATCGCATTCACAGTTATGAATCCATTGTATAACTATTGCATATATGGGACAGTTTCCGCGAAAATGTCACCCTTTTATAATATTATAAGGTTATAAAAATGCTTCTTGTTTGAATGGCTATATCTTCGGAACGCTACCCGCTATCGACTTTCTATTTTCAATACTTCATACTACACCATTTCTATATGAATAGTTGCTTTTTGGAGTCATACACTTGCTCCACACCAATATTGCAATGTTCGATACCCGACCGGGTTCAAACCCCCTATAACTTTAGGTAGGAGTAATCAAATCGCTTAAAATTCGGTTTATAGGTACAAAGGTCCTATACCTATCGATTTGTTCTGTTCGTTAATTTTTATGCCATCCGTTACGGAGATACATTTGAACAAAGTACGTCCACTTTTCCCGCTCGATTCGCGCCAATGATTTTGGCAAATCGCGTCCCGCTCAATGTATGGGAGGCGGGGATTATAACATTGGCGCGTATCAAGCGGGAAAAAGTGCACGTAGTTTGTTCAACTGTATCTCCGTAACGGATGCCTTAAAAATTAGCGAACAGTACAAATCGATAGGTACAGGACCTCTGTACCTACAAACCGAATTTGAAGCGATTTGATAACTCCTACCTAAAGTTATGGCGGGTTTAAACTTGGTCGGGTATCGAACGTTGCAATACTAGCGTGGAGCAAGTGCAAGACTTCAAAATGCAATTTGTCATAGAGAAATAGTGTAGTATGAACTGTGGAAAATAGAAAGTCGATAGCGTGTAGCGTTCGGAAGATATAGCCATTCAAACAAGAAGCATTTTTATAACCTTATAATATTATAAAAGGGTGACATTTTCGCGGAAACTGTCCCATATATATATATATTATATTATATAATATAATTATAATTATAATTATATATATATACACAGGACACAGCCAAAGTACAGTCCAGCTGGAGCCAGCACAAACACGCATGCGTACGTACCGGTGTCACAGGGAACTCGGTCCCCCCCGGACTGAAATCCCTAGGGATCTCGCTCCTCCGTGAGTCTTGTACCTGTAGAGAATTGAGTCCGGGGTGGGGGGGACCGAAATCCCTGAACGTTAAAAAAAAGTATGCGAAGGAAAACAGAGCATGCATTCTTCTCACTTGTACAGTTCTTCAACAACACCTAAGGGTGAAAGTGACTTATTAACAGCTAGTTTCGCCTATCGATTGTTAGTTCCAACATATTACTGATTAATGCATGCATATGCATGCACTAATTGTATAAAGTGTACTGTATGTGTACATGTGCCAGTTCATGCATTGTCCATTGAAATGAGCTTCTAAGTGTTCCAAATAATTCACAGTTTTCTTGTACTTCATATATAGCTGTGTAATAGCAAAATGACAACAATGCGTGCTCCAGGTTGTTGTGTCCCTCTTGTAATGGAGGCATACGGAGGCTTTAGAATCGTGCACTGCTAATGAAACATTGCTAGGCGCCTGGCCATCCACTCCCACTCCTCTAATTCTGAAAACCAAAATAATCAAACTGTATTGCTGCTGCCCGAGCCCTCCCTGCTTGTTTGGCCTCGAGCTCCACCTGATGATACCGTGACAGCATGTGTTACGTGAACGTGTATACATGTAACATCTATAATAAATTAATAGTGGTGTACTATATAAAGAATATAGTACATGTAACTTGATAATCTGAGAAATAAAAAATATAATATCCACCTGTGAGAATGCATGCTCATATATACTTCAGGTAGAACACAAGGCACCCTCATCCTCATCACAATTGTGATACCATATATATATATATATATGGGACAGTATCCGCGAAAATTTCGTACGTTTTATATCATTATAAGACAATAGTGTTATAACGTTTGAATCGCTATATCTTCCGAACGGTAAACGTTATTGGCATCCTATTTTCAACACTTTATACTACACCATTTCTCAATGACAAAATACATTTTGGAGTCTTGCACTTGCTCCTTGTCAGCATTGCAACGTTCGATACCCCACCGGGTTCAAACCCGCCATAACTTTCGATAGGAGCAATCAAATCGCTTCAAATTCGGTTTGTAAGTAGAGAGGTCCTATACCTATCGATTTGTTCTGTTCGTTAATTTTTATATCATCCGTTACGGAGATACAGTTGAACAAACTACGTGCATTTTTTCCCGCTTGATTCGCGCCAATGATTTGGGCAAATCGCTTCTCGCTCAATGTATGGGGAGGCGGTGGTTATATCATTGGCGCGAATCAAGCGGGAAAACGCACACGTAGTTTGCTCAACTGTATCTCTGTAACGGATGGCATAAAAATTAACGAACAGAACAAGTAGATAGGTATAGGACCTCTCTACCTACGAACCGAATTTGAAGCGATTTGATTGCTCCTATCGAAAGTTATGGTGGCTTTGAACCCGGTGGGGTATCGAACGTTGCAATGCTGGTACGGAGCAACTGCAAGACTCCAAAATGTATTTTGTCATAGAGAAATGGTGTAGTATGAAGTGCTGAAAATAGAATGTCAATAACGCTTAACGTTCGGAAGATATAGCAATTCAAACGTTATTACACTATTGTTTTATAATGTTATAAAACGTACGAAAGTTTCGCGGATACTGTCCCATATATATATATGGGAAAGTTTACGAGAAAAGGGACCTAGCGTGTATTATAAAAAAGTATAATAAAAATGCATTACGTTTGATTTGCTATAACTTCCGAACAGTTAATGCTATCAACTTCCTATTGTCAACACTTCATACTGCACCATTTCTCTATGGTAAAATACAATTTGGAGTCTTGCACTTGCTCCGTGTCAGTATTGCAACGTTCAATACCCCACTGGGTTCAAACCCGCCATAACTTTCGGTAGGAGTAATCAATTCGCTTCAAATTCGGTTTGTAGGTAGAGAGGTCCGATACCTATCGATTTGTTCTGTTGGTTAATTTTTATGCCATCCGTTACGGAGATACAGTTCAACAAACTACGTGCACGTTTTCCCGCTTGATTCGCGCCAAAGTTATAATCCCCGCCTCCCCATACATTGAGCGGAACGCAATTTGCCCAAATCATTGGCTCGAATCGAGCGCGAAAATGGGCACGTAGTTTGTTCAACTGTATCTCCGTAATGGATGGCATAAAAATCAACGAACAAAACAAATCGATAGGTATAGGACCTCTCTACCTACAAACCGAATTTGAAGCGAATTGATTACTCCTACCGAAAGTTATGGCGGGTTTGAACCCAGTGGGGTATCGAACGTTGCAATACTGACACGGAGCAAGTGCAAGACTCCAAAATGTATTTTACCATAGAGAAATGGTGCAGTATGAAGTGTTGAAAATAGGAAGTTGATAGCGTTAACTGTTCGGAAGTTATAGCAAATCAAACGTAATGCATTTTTATTATACTTTTTTGTTATACACGCTAGGTCCCTTTTCTCGTAAACTTTCCCATATATATTATATATATACACAAAGTCTTGACTGTCACCCTATTAGCAAAATAAATAAATAAATAGCTTCAACGGTAATAACTGGAAAGGCTAGTAACTTGCCACTTCATTGCTGCTGTTAAGCGTATTTCTTGTCTACAATTGCATGTTGCAGTGGCAAAGGCAATCTCATAAATATTTACCTGTAGACTGAACCTTGGATATTAGAGGACAAATATCCATGCATGACTACTGAACGGAGGTGAGAAATAGCAAATAAGGCAGACTTCAATTTCAGCACTGCGATTAGCAGTATAACCTATATGATCTGTTCATGTTGGATGGAGAAATGCACAAATACAACTAACTGATTTATAGTTTACACATGCACAGTCCATTTGCATGCATCTAATGGTAACCTAACGCGATTCCATGCATGATCCATTTTAAATCTATTTGAAAATAACTCAATCTATACAGTATAAGAATGGAGTAAATATGCTCAAATGTGAACAAGGAGATTTCTGCAAATTTATTCAAATTGTGTCAATGCAGGGCCGTAGCATCCAGTCCGGCCGGTCCGGCCTTGGCCGGACCGGTTTTAGCCAGAACATTTGAAAATATTAACGATTATTGTAATTTATAAAGTGGTTATTCACCCGGTTTAATTTGTAACTCGAGGGACGATGAATGTGCAGCCACCTGCAATCGAAGAAACGGCTAATCAACCACTGCGGTTTCCATTTCCGATGCGTGAGTTCGGAAAAAAGACCATAGTAAAACGGGCTTTCAAACCAAAATGGTTTTCACAGTGGGGCTGGTTGCACTATGACAGCTGCCACGATCGAGCGTTTTGTTTTATTTGTGTTAAAGCTGTGACCACAGGAAAGTTAAGCACAACCTCGGGTAACATCAAGGATTCAGCTTTCATTTATGCTGGATTTAGTAATTGGAAGGATGCAACAGTTGCTTTCCCGAGCCATGAGAAATCAGACACCCATAAGAAAGCTGTTGAGATGGTAGTTACTCTACCTGAAACAACACGGGATGTAGGAGAGCTACTGTCATTGGCTCATGCAGATGAGAAAGCAGCAAATCGGCAGTGTCTTGTAACTATAGCCGAAAATTTACGATTTTTGGCCAAGCAAGGTATAGCTTTGCGTGGGGATGATGACGAAAAGGAGTGCAATTTCATGCAACTTATCAAGCTTAGAGCCATTCACCAACCTGAATTGCTTAAGTGGTTGGAGCGAAAAACGTACAAGTACACCAGTCCTGAAATCCAGAACGAAATCATTACTATCATGGCGTTAAATGTGTTAAGGGATATTGCTTCTTCAATCCAAAATGCCAGGTTCTTTACCTTAATGGCAGACGAAGTGACAGACGCTGCCAATCAAACGCAAGTTGCCATTTGTTTCCGAAGCGTAGATGATAATTTCAATTGCAGTGAAGAGTTCATTGGACTTTATGTGGTAGAGTCTATTGGGAGTGATCGAATTGTTCACATCCTCAAAGACACGATGACACGAATGAATTTGTCTATTGCAAATTGTAGAGGTCAATGCTACGATGGGGCTGCTAATATGGCTGGACACAGAAGTGGAGTGGCAGCACAGATATTATCAGTGGAGTCCAGGGCTACATATACTCACTGTTATGGACACGCATTAAACCTCGCAGCCAGTGATTCGATAAAAAAGAATAAAATCCTCCGAGACACCCTCGATGCAGCTTTTGAGATATCAAAGCTTTTAAAGTACTCTCCGAAGCGCGATGCAATTTTCAATCGGCTAAAGGATGAGCTGGCACCATCTACATCAGGCTTTCGTACCTTGTGTCCAACTAGGTGGACTGTCCGTGCAGCATCATTGCAGAGCATACTTGACAATTATGAGGTATTCCAGGTCTTATGGGAAGAGATCAAGGATGATATCACTGACTCAGAGATAAAAGCTCGAGTTATAGGAGTGGAAGCAACAATGAGGAACTTTAATTTCCTTTTTGGTTTGCTGCTTGGTGAACGTATACTAAAACACACTGATAATCTAAGCAAAACTCTACAAGATCCAACCTTAACAGCATCTGAAGGTCAGCAATGTGCAGAGCTTACTTGTGCAACTCTCAGCAGCATAAGATCATCAGAATCATTTGACCTATTTTGGGAAAGGGTGCTGTCTTTTCAAAGGAAGTATGATGTAGAGGAGGCCTCACTGCCTAGAAAAAGAAGAGCTCCTAGCCGTTTAGAAATTGGATCTAGTCAGGGCTACCAACATAGCACAGCCAAAGACCGCTATTGCCAAGAGTATTTTGAATGTCTGGATTTTATTATCAGTGCAATTAGAGAGAGATTCAACCAACCAGGTTATGGAATCCTAAAACAGTTGGAGTGTCTTTTGTTGAAGGCAGCAAGAAGAGAAGAGTACCGCTCAGAGCTTGATTTTGTTTTGAAGCACTACCATAATGACTTTGTAGCATCAAGTCTTGAAACACAGCTTGAATTGCTGCCAGCGATGTTCTCCTCCTTGCCTGAAAAACCGACTCTTAGCACAATCAGAGCTTATATCACTGGCCTTTCACCAGCCACACGCATAGGCATCTCTGAAGTCTGCATCTTGCTCAAGCTTATCCTAGTGATACCAGCGACCAATGCGATAAGTGAGCGCAGTGCGTCAGTGTTACGCAGGGTGAAAACTTACCTTCGTACAAGCATGTCACAAATGCGTGTAAACAACTTGTGTGTTCTTCATGCCCACAAGGATAGGACAGATGGTTTATCCATCGTCTCGTGCTTGAATGACTTCGTCAGCTCGCGAGAACGTAGATTTGAAGTTTTTGGAAAGTTTTGATGATGTGCATGCATGCTGAATGACGTTCTATGTCCCATAGTATATTAACTTGTGATGAGATATAAGTAAACTAACGGCAATAGTGTTTACATGTGACGCACGCGTAGTTTTTCAAATTTGTCGTGTCAAAAAGCGTTGGTTCCTGGGGCTCCGCCCCAGACCCCGATGGGGGAGCTTTCAGCGCTCCCCCATACCCCCTTGCTGGGCGGGAGGGGTGCCCCCCTCCCGCACCCTCCCCGGGGCTTCCTCTGCATTTCCTATTTTCACAGTGGCCGCACCGGTTTATTTTTCGATGCTACGGCCCTGCAATGGTGCAGTAAACAGCATACCCGTACCGACATTGTGGGTGAACCGACATTTGGTTGTTGTGGTTAAATGTACCAACTTTGTGGCTACATGTACCACCCCTTAAAGGAGGAAGTGGTACGTAAATAGTTGCGCAGGCCGCGCAATCTGAGCGCAAATTTGCGTATAAAACACGGTGGTCTGCTCTCATTGAACGCGTGGAAACTAAGCCCTACGCCCCGAAAAATTGAAATGGTTACGTACACCCATAGCAACGAACCTGACAACCGATGCCTTTTAGAACCAGCTGTGCACGGGGTACATAAAACGTAATCAACACCTAAAAGCCATACTAGCAGTGATAAACACCTTTGAACTATATTGTAAGCAAAAATCACGTGGCCTGGTGTTGCCAACTGTCGGCTCTGGTACTTCAAACCTATCGACTTACGCACGGCGATCACCGACTACATGTGTTCAAAAAACTACAACGACGCTCGGTGACTGAATTGGAACATGCCAAAGCTATCACGGTAAAGTTAGTTGTTTGTACTGTCGTTTTATGGTAAAGGTTAGTGGCAACGCATTTTCTGAAGTAGATTTCTAGCCTTTGAAAATCCACCATTTTGGTGTCTTTTTGGGGGTGGGGGAATTAATATTTGCGCAATGAAGTGGGTTTTAACAGAGCGTTTAAAATATAGCCTTACATTTCTTTTGGTCTAAATTTGACTCCATGCTCGTATGTAAATAGATTGAGCTTGAACTGAATTATTATTTATTCTTTACTCTCTTGGCTGGAGGGGGTATGGCAGCTACCAATTGTGGCTCAATACTTAGTAAGTGTTCTTGTACAATGCGCATCAGGTTCTGCATGTGGTTGTGGATTGGAGCAAATGTCAAGCCAAGAATTTTGCATGAATTGACTTGGCCCCTGAAAAGGAGGCTGTTTCTCCTTTGGGGTTATCGCCAACAATTTGGCTGGATATGTGGTGCATCCTTTCCTCACCAGCTAGACAGATTCCTGATGATTTGAGCCACCTGAAACATCAGTGAGTTAGAATTGAGCCTTTGCTGTATGTTGTGACACACCGCCTTAGAAGCCTCAGTGTATTCCAAGGTATGGCAAGCCCAGCCTTAATTGCCGGCAATACATGTACCTGAACTTCAGTCCATGATGAGTAGGCAGCTGTAGTTTAGCTCTGGTGACATGCACGAATGTCATTGGCAGAAGTGAGTGTATATATTATGTAACCTCTGTACAAGTCATTGACATTCACTTAACTGCTTCCCCTGTAGCAAGTTGTATGATGACTTTGTCAGGACTAGCTGGTAGAGATTACCCTCTTCAGCAAACCCGCTGCTTGCTTCTCCTCCTCAGGTGTAAGTGTTGGTGCACACTCATGCTCTTCATAGCCACCATCCTTAATATCCCTGCTGCAGTCTGTATACAGTGCTCCAGAACATCTGACAGCAGCAACATTATCACACTTGATGATAGTCTGACTAGGGGATCATCCTGGTGACCGTCCTCTGAGCAGCAGGGGATTTTCCTCTGGGCAGCAGGGGATCATCCTCTGAGCAGCAGGGGACCATCCTCTGAGTAGCAGGGGATCATCCTCGGAGCAGCAGGGGATCATCCTCTGAGCAGCAGGGGACCATCCTCTGATCAGCAGGGGACCGTCCTCTGAGCAGCATGGGACTGTCCTCTGAGCGGCAGGAGATCATCCTCTGAGCAGCAGGAGATCATCCTCGGAGCAGCAGGGGATCATCCTCTGAGCAGCAGGGGACCATCCTCTGATCAGCAGGGGACCATCCTCTGATCAGCAGGGGACCGTCCTCTGAGCAGCATGGGACTGTCCTCTGAGCAGCAGGGGATCATCCTCTGAGCAACAGGGGATCATCCTCTGAGCAACAGGGGATCATCCTCTGGGCAGCATGGGACCATCCTCTGAGCAGCAGGGGACCGTCCTCTGAGCAGCAGGGGGCCATCCTCTGAGCAGCATGGGACCGTCCTCTGATCAGCAGGGGACCGTCCTCTGAGCAGCATGGGACTGTCCTCTGAGCAGCAGGGGATCATCCTCTGAGTAGCAGTGGATCATCCTCTGATCAGCAGGGAACCATCCTCTGAGCAGCAGGGGATCATCCTCTGGGCAGCATGGGACCATCCTCTGGGCAGCATGGGACCATTACTGAGTAACATAGGACCATCTCTGAGCAGCAGAGGACTATCCTTCCTCTGAGCAGCATGGATGGTTCACAGCATCATATGCTGCTATCCACTCCCGGAGGCATTTGGAGCACACCAGTGCACCACACAGCAGCTCCAGTGGCTGTGAGAGGGTGTTGGAGCACAGTGCACACTTCAGCTCCTTTAGCATTGATAGGTTGTTAGCTCTTGCCAAAGGTGGGCTAGGCTCACTATGGAGAACTAGAGGAGAGGCAATCTTCTCAAGATGACCTGTTTACCTCTCATGATGTCATATGTCTACTTGTTTTGCCACTCAAATAGCATCACTGCACATTTGTGATGCACTCACTTTGTGATGGCACAGATGGTTCTCTACATACCCAGCTTACATTGCATGCAGAACATCTCAGGGTTACATCATCCCCAGATGTGTCAAATGTCAAAAGCTATTTTCAGCTCAGCTGAGAATGCTATGCACTCAGAGCTGGTTCTTTTCTTTGCCCTGTACTTCGTTAGCCTCTGCCCACACACTCTGCAATGTATGGAAATTGTAATCCATACCTATAATGTATAGGGCAAAACCACAACGTACGTCGATTATTCATGCAATACGCTCAGCTTGTTCGTGGTGACAGAAAATGCGTTGCCACTTCAGGTTAGTAAATTCTGGTAGCCACATGCCTCCTGAGCATCGCTGTAGTACTCATACCTTCCAGTTCAGTCACCAAAGGCTACGTCGTCGCATTTAGTAACGCCCTCCTTATAAATACGTATCGCGTGACCTTGCTAAACGGTATGCGCATGCTATCTATGTGGAATTTCAATTGTGCGCATTGACTGGACATGACAGGAAAAGGAATGCAGTGTTTGAGTTCGTTTTCACTTTTTGATTTGCTAGTTCTGGTGAGTTATGGTTTGCTTTTAAACATCAGATGTCTATAATGAGCCATCAGTTAAGAAATATATGGTAATACCGTAAATGATCTAATTATTGACTTAGTTTCCAGCCGCATACAACCGTGAAAAGGCGCTTGGATCCAACCGGAAGTCACGTGAGTTGAACATCCTTACAATGGCGCATTTTTGAGCTCTTTGGATTCTCGCACAGACCTTCTAGCTACGTCGTTTTTACGTTGTAAAAACGGGCAGATCAAGTGCTTCTTAGTACTTGATCGCGCCCTTTACAGTTCCCCTATGTGTACAACTGATTTACGTTTGTATCGTTAATTTGTTCTCGAAACCGCGAGTTGCATTGTGTTCGTCGTTCTTATCCATGTAGCTTTCTGTATAGTTACTGATCACTGTTACATTGTGCAAGCACCGGACCGTGAGGTTTTACGTCAGTTTGAAAGGTGAGCGTGGCTCAAAGGTAAATCATCACGTGCACATGACAAAGACCGGCCGGGCCTCGACCTGTTCGATCAGTAGGTTAGAGTGTCAAATTTTGATGAGCTACATGGATTTTGCAATTGATCGTTTCGATGACTTTGCATCTCTGTCATTTTTCTACCCAAATGAGTACATGACTGGCGTTGGGCTCGCGCACGGCTTGTGCTGTAAGGCCTGGTAATTGTACTAAGCAAAAAAATAAAATAACATAAAATAAAAACACATACACACACACAAAGGAACAACAAAAATACAACGAAGAAAAAAAAAACACCTTCTAGAGGAGAGTTTTTCTTAGTGCTTTGTTTTATGCACTAATGGCTGCAGGCATATAGAGAGAGGTTTCCCTTTGGAATGGAACTCTCCAAATATTTAGCTGATCACCCTGAATCCTACAATGTAGACAGGAACAGGAATGCATGCATAAATGCTCAAATAGTCACCCAATACACAGGCATACCTCCACCCACTCTTACCACTAAATAATCCCTTCCTCTTTTCTAACACCCTCCTGTGCTGGACACCATTCTGTAGGGTGCCAGATAAACAGAGACCTTCAATCCCAAATACAGCGTGCCCAGGTCAGGCCAACTTGACCTTCAACCCCTTATACATGAACAAGTCACACCCACCCAATTGAGAGGGCATCATCCAAATCATCACAGCCCACAGGATCTACACTGAATAAGAGGTGGGTGTGGTGAAGGTCCCTACGTGTCCTGACCTCTTCCGGTCAACATCCCATGGAGTCTATATGGTAACCACGGGGAACTCTAGAGGGAGGAGAAGGGGAGTGATTAGGGAATGACCACAGCAACATGACCATCACATGCCTGCCATCAAGGATAGCTTTGCTAAATAGTCTTGAGTCTGAAGAGTGAAGAAAAATGCGAGGAAGGAAGGGGGGAGAGGGGTGAGGTAGGGAGGTGTGGGAGGGAAAGAAGAAAAAGAGGGGAAAGAGGGAGGAGGAACAGGAGATATAAGAAGACACATCACATGCTGCATAGATGTGGGTATCACATAACACATGTACATTACATTTATGCAGCTCATACAAACATACAAGTAATTGTAGCTCACACACCCATACGTGTATGTAGCTCACACACACATGTATGCAGCTCATACACACATACATGTATGTAGATTGTGCACACATACACGTATACACACATACATGTATGTAGCTCATACACCCATACATGCATGTAGATCGTACACACATATATGCATATAGATCGTACACACATACATGTACGTAGATTGTGCACACATACATGTATACACACATACATGTATGTAGCTCATACACCCATACATGCATGTAGATCGTACACACATACATGCATGTAGATCGTACACACATACATGTATGTAGATTGTGCACACATACGTGTATACACACATACATGTATGTAGCTCATACACCCATACATGCATGTAGATCGTACCCACATACATGCATGTAGATCGTACACACATATATACATGCATGTAGATCGTACACACATACATGTATGTAGCTCGTACACACATACATGTATGTTGCTCACACACCCATACATGTATGTAGCTCACACACACATACATGTATGTAGCTCGTACACACATACATGTATACACACATATATGTATGTAGATCGTACATACATACATGTATACACACATACATGTATGTAGCTCACACACCCATACATGTATGTAGCTCGTACACATATACATGTATACACACATACATGTATGTAGATCGTACACACATACATGTATGTAGCTCGTACACACATATATGTATGTAGCTCGTACACACATACATGTATGTAGCTCGTACACACATACATGTATGTAGCTCACACACCCATACATGTATGTAGCTCACACACACATACATGTATGCAGCTCATACACACATACACGTATACACACATACATGTATGTAGCTCACACACTCATACATGTATGTAGCTCGTACACACATACACGTATACACACATACATGTATGTAGCTCACACACACATACATGTATGTAGCTCGTACACACATACATGTATACACACATATATGTATGCAGCTCGTACACACATACATGTATGTAGCTAACACACCCATACATGTATGTAGCTCACACACACATACATGTATGCAGCTCATACACACATACACGTATACACACATACATGTATGTAGCTCACACACACATACATGTATGTAGCTCACACACTCATACATGTATGTAGCTCGTACACACATACATGTATGTAGCTCACACACCCATACATGTATGTAGCTCACACACACATACATGTATGTAGCTCGTACACACATACATGTATACACAGATATATGCATGTAGATCATACACACATACATGCATGTATACACACATAAATGTATGTAGCTCACACACCCATACATGTATGTAGCTCATACACACATACATGTATGTAGCTCGTACACACATATATGTATGTAGCTCGTACACACATACATGTATGTAGCTCGTACACACATACATGTATGTAGCTCACACACCCATACATGTATGTAGCTCACACACACATACATGTATGCAGCTCATACACACATACACGTATACACACATACATGTATGTAGCTCACACACTCATACATGTATGTAGCTCGTACACACATACACGTATACACACATACATGTATGTAGCTCACACACACATACATGTATGTAGCTCGTACACACATACATGTATACACACATATATGTATGCAGCTCGTACACACATACATGTATGTAGCTAACACATCCATACATGTATGTAGCTCACACACACATACATGTATGCAGCTCATACACACATACACGTATACACACATACATGTATGTAGCTCACACACCCATACATGTATGTAGCTCACACACCCATACATGTATGTAGCTCATACACACATACATGTATGAAGCTCGTACACACATACACGTATACACACATACATGTATGTAGCTCACACACACATACATGTATGTAGCTCGTACACACATACATGTATACACACATATATGTATGCAGCTCGTACACACATACATGTATGTAGCTAACACACCCATACATGTATGTAGCTCACACACACATACATGTATGCAGCTCATACACACATACACGTATACACACATACATGTATGTAGCTCACACACTCATACATGTATGTAGCTCGTACACACATACATGTATGTAGCTCACACACCCATACATGTATGTAGCTCACACACACATACATGTATGTAGCTCGTACACACATACATGTATACACACATATATGTATGTAGATCATACACACATACATGTATACACACATAAATGTATGTAGCTCACACACCCATACATGTATGTAGCTCATACACACATACATGTATATATGTAGCTCGTACACACATATATGTATGTAGCTCGTACACACATACATGTATGTAGCTCGTACACACATACATGTATGTAGCTCACACACCCATACATGTATGTAGCTCACACGCACATACATGTATGCAGCTCATACACACATACACGTATACACACATACATGTATGTAGCTCACACACTCATACATGTATGTAGCTCGTACACACATACATGTATACACACATACATGTATGTAGCTCACACACACATACATGTATGTAGCTTGTACACACATACATGTATACACACATATATGTATGCAGCTCGTACACACATACATGTATGTAGCTAACACACCCATACATGTATGTAGCTCACACACACATACATGTATGCAGCTCATACACACATACACGTATACACACATACATGTATGTAGCTCACACACACATACATGTATGTAGCTCGTACACACATACATGTATACACACATATATGTATGCAGCTCGTACACACATACATGTATGTAGCTAACACACCCATACATGTATGTAGCTCACACACACATACATGTATGCAGCTCATACACACATACACGTATACACACATACATGTATGTAGCTCACACACACATACATGTATGTAGCTCGTACACACATACATGTATGTGACGGGAATTAAAGGCTAACCTCTCCACTTGTAGCATAGTGAGGGCTTGCCTTCTTCATGGACTCTTTTGCTGCATCAGGTACCACTTGCTGGTACAGTCTGTTCACATAAACTGAATGAACAAGGACATAAAAAAGAAATCAATCATCTCAGACCCCACCTGAGCAGATGTATCACTGCTTCACTTCACCCATACCAGCAAATACAGAGAATGTCATGTGCTGGCAAGGTAATATGCCAGCAAAGGTGAAGTCTCTCATTTGCATTGATATTACTAAATCCAAACAGTACTCTTCTAATTAGCAAGGTAATGACCAGACTGCACCCTGGAACTAGCCCAGACACATGACTGCTTGCTGTGTGGGCAAACAAACTGGACCCTAGTTTATTACAAGATAGCTACTGGAGTAGCCGCACAGCTGGGCAAGTTTGAAGGCCTTACGTTCAACCGGGCTTCATCTCTCGTACTAACGGTATAGTATAGAATCAAGATACCCTTTTTTTTTTTAGGGGCCTACGTGCATGTATATCTATCGCACTAACCTGCAGGGTCCGACATGATTTCCTTCCCAGAACAGGATGTTCTGCTCCTTGAGGCCTCGGGTTGTGTCAATACGCGGTCCAGCAAAAAACCATTCAACACACTGATAATCAGATAGTAGCGTTCCGCTTGCAACTGAGTGCCAGTAGTAGCCTCCCTGCTTCAAACCTACTCAGAACAGTTTCATTTTCATCTCTAGAGGAAAAGGACCGACGGTCCGTTCCAGGTGTAATTTGTGCCGAGAGTATCTAAGGTCGCCATTATGATTATAAGAACATGTGATCAGTTTTTTAACTTAGGGTTATTAACTTCAGACTGTGAAACGCGAGTGCTAGTGCACATTCAAAACGTGTGCGAAGAACTCTTGTATGTACGCTGTTGTTGCCAAGCCTCTATGCATAAATATGTAGCCACCATTTTAAATTTAAAACAGCCGCACGGCCGGTTAAAATTTTTGGATCCACTCTCCTTTTATACGCCAACTCCTCCTTTAAACTATACCCGATTTACAAATTCCAATACTTCATCTACATGTATGACACAGACAATCGAGTATATGGACGTTGCTATACACTGATAGCAGTTTTGTTGTGCAAAGCATGCAGCTGCATGCTTCTGGCCACTTTGAGAAGTTGTCTGTAGCAACGATGGTTTAGCAATTTCCTCGAGGTGCATGCAAGCGTTTAGAATAGGGAACCAATGATGTCCACTCCCCGCAATTCACATAAAAACCGGTTACATGCAAGTATATACGGGCTTGATCAAGTCTAGTGTTGGGATTTTGAAAGAGTCTTTTGGCATGTACGATTGACATTCAGCTAAATGTCTGTTTATACAAACAGATTATTGACAACGGCAATGACAAGTATAAATGTGGGAAATCAGCATATACATGTAGAACTGCATACCCATGCATGCATTGATGGAGTATTATTTATATATATAATATTATATAATTATATTATATTATAATTATATATATAGGTACATACATGGCCATGCAGTAATCCTGCTTTCGGTACGATCTCTTCCCTGATGCCCACCACTGGAGGATACATGGCATTCATGGAAAGCCAGTCTTCTGTCGATGCATGTCGTCCAGAAGAGCGATCCGTTTGTTATGTACATTTCTTGTACATGTGCACGAGGACAAACGTATAAATATAACTACATCCAGGGATTTCGGTCCGGGGGGAGACCAAGTTCCCTAGGGAACTGGGTCCGGGATAATTAGTTTTGTGCATCCAGGGATTGAACTCGGTCCTCCGGACCGAAAAGTAGGGGGGACCGAATTCCCTGTGACGCCGGCATACAAAAAGATGTTAATATGTCATTTGCTTAGCCTACATTTGCTACACCAACATCTATACAACATTCAACGCTTTCGTCTCGGTACTCCTCGTGGCACTTCAGACATATACATGACATCTTATTAATAAATCATGACTGATATTGATAAATGATAATCGGGCGCTTGGACAACTTGTGCCGGTGTCACAGGCATGTGGGTCCCCCCCTATTTTGGGTCCGGGGGGGACCCATATGCCTAGGCAACTGGGTCCCCCCCGGACCCAAATGCCTAGGCATATGGGTCCGGGTAATTATTTGTACATCCAGGCATCTTGGTCCGGGTAGGGGGGCGGAGGGGGGGGACCGAGTTTCCTGATGCGTTTTATTTACTGGCACCGGCCGGTTTTGATATACGATAGACACATTTGTTGTTACTTTCTCAACGGTAAGTTAGCGTCCGTCAGCTGTTACACTTTGTAACAGCCACTCGGCTTGCCATCAGTTTTATTCTGTGTTTCTCTGCCGAAAAGTAAGGTCACTGCTGATCTTTTTGGCAGTCTTATATTAGTCTGGTGCTAACTCGTAGCACAGCAAGAGCTATTTTGACGAGAAGTCTGCCCTAATCATTTGAGTATCCTATGTCTGTAACATTAGTTAGGCTTAGGTACTTTGTAGTAGTCTGTTTAATAAGTAGTTCTTATTTAGTGTGTTATAATTAATATTGTGATAATATACACGATTGAAAAAAAAAACAAAAAACAAAAACATGTTGAGCATATACAAACAATGAATGGGTCATGTTCAAGTAGTACACAACTATTTCTTCGTATCATACAGGACTTAGTGATTAACCTGTCGATCGCAATGTAATTTTGAGACACGCTAGGAAAGCCGGGTAATAAATACATCTGTCAAAACATAGGCTTCCGCTCATTTGTATCCAGGGCTCTGATCCGTAGGCAACGTAGATTATTACATCAACCAGCCCTCCCGCGCGAGAAGTACACAGTTTTGAAGTCACAAGCAAGCTTAAGCCATCGTTATTGAACGGCATGTACCACTCAATATACAATGGACGGGGAATCACTCGTATAGTCCTCATGCATAGCAATTGTTGTGCCGTTCAATAACAAAGTAGCTAGGTACTCAATGCCGGCAATATTAATTGATTGTTAACCGGTATAATGCTATGGATATTAATTAGTTTGGGTACGCAGAGCGGGGGGGGGGGGGGGGGGGGGGGGGGGGGGGGGGAGGTGGGCATACGCCCACCTCCCCTCTCCCCCTTGCGTCTCATCGACGGACACCTATGGTCACGAAGCATATATATGCTTTCTCTAAAATGTTTATATATATGTATTGTTTTGCTAACAGGCAGCTGGGTCCGGGGGGGACCAGGTTGCCTAGCCATTTGGGTCCGGGATAATTAATTTTTAACATCTAGGCATCTAGGTCCGGAGGGACCCACATGCCTAGGCAACTGGGTCCGGGGGGAACCCAGTTGCCTAGGCATATGGGTCCCCCCGGTCCCAAAATGGGGGGGGACCCGTATGCCTGTGACACCGGAACGATGTCGGGTCTAGAATGGTATTGAAGTGTCTTTGTGAATGCCAATTGAATACAGACGGGTAGCTGAATGTCTTTGTGCAAAAATTGTTATGTACCAGGTAACGAGCATTTCAGTATATTTGTGTTTCTTTGTAGCATCCTCATGTGTCTTTGTGCCTTCTCGCTTCTCTTTGTGCACGCGTGTTTGCGTGTCTTTGCGATAAAAAGACGTATGCGGTTGAATAGACATCATTATCTCTGCAGGATTTGGCCGGTTTGTTATTTGAACCTGTAATATACTATTCTACTGTACATTTATTTAGTATGGAACCAGCTCTCTATTCCAAAGCCGGCTTGCCTCTTTGCTGGCATACACCTGAATAGAATTTGATGTCTGCTTGGTTTAATGCTGTACTATAAGGCTAAATATAGCTTCAAATGTGTTCAATTAGCAGTAACCCCCCGCCCCCCGCGTTCAAGGCCAAATATGGAGAGATAACGTTAACGGTTCACTTAATTCTAGTAAATCGTATAAGTGCATGCCTATGCACATCATTAGACTAGTAGACTTATATCGTTCATGCAGAAGGCTCCGGCAGAACAGGTTAGTTATGCATGCAAGAGTTACTATACATGTCCTTGTACATGTGTTGTACACGTCTATATATACACGCTATAACATGATATGTCAGTTATAAATGGGCCGCAGCATGCCTGCATGCATTGAACGATCGATCATGAGCGGAAAGCGGCGATTCTCAGTTTCGAAACATCCTCATTTTCCTTGCTTGCTCAGTGGCTCTTGTACAGCTATGTACTGCGAATTTATTCCTAAACGCATTGGTGAGTGGTGCAACTATGTAATGTATATCACGTCATTATACCTATGTATACACAGTATGTAGCAGTACCTGATAACAATTATAATTATGCACATGCCCCGCGCGATTCTTAGTTCAAAGCCCGCAATTGCATGTGTTCCACTACACGATGTGACTTCTCATGTGTATCGAAAATTTGTCAAAGCTGCAATATATGTTGACGCGGGGTGCCGGTGGGTTAAAATGGTTAATTCGCTCGAAACCCCCTCGAACCTGGTTGTGGTTGTCCGTTCAACCCTATTGGTCTACGCATGATTGGTATAGACGGACGTCATCTATAGCTCATGCAGTTTGAGTGCGAACAGTTGCATGAGTACTCATGCAGTTGAAATAATAGTAGTATTACTTTACGTGTCACTTTAGACACATAAGATATTTATACAACTCTTCACACTACATAAACTGTTACCGACGCATCCCTCATGCCACACAAGCTAGGTGTGTATACGTACATGCAAAACGTAGCCATGCAGCAGCATTTCGAGTGAGCCAACATTATGCATGTACATGTACCTGCATCATATACATTTATGAATATTCATCATGTCTGGTAACAAAGAGCTTATAAACTCTGCCTGTAAGTATGCATACGACCCATGCATGATCTATCGCTGGCTTGGGGGGGGGGGGGGGGGGGGGGGGGGCGACTTAAAAAATTCAGTGAAATAGCCGGCTGAAAGTCACAGGCGTGCCAACAAGAGGGAAGGTGCGCTTTTTAAGAAGTAGACTTTCAAACGTCATGCATTCATATGGTCGCACATGGTTGTTTAAATACTACATTTAACGCTTTGGGTGCTATAGGGATGTATATAATACTGATATTATTATGTACATGGTACATGTGCATTGGCACATGTACATGTACATTGTACAATTTACATGCTTGCATGGGCACTCAATTGTATGATTTACTCCACAAACTGTCAATCTTCTTGCCAATGCGTTATATAGTTTCTCCCACATCATAATGTGCACACCTAGCATATGACGTCGGTAATAGTTGATGTAGTGTTGGAAGGAATTTGAAGAGTTGCGATACTTCCTATACAATAAGTTTATGTACCATACTCCTCCTTCTCCTTAACTCATTGCGCTCATCTTCAAGAATAGAGTGGACCCGCCACCAACTTTAAAATTGGGGGTGGGGTGTGGGGAGGGCGGGGGGGGGGGGGGGGGTATTCCTTCGCCACTGCGTTAGTGCACTAAAATGGAATGAGCTAGGACTGCATGGGTTCTCAGCCAAGCTATCACAGCACTAGTATGATTAGGTGGGTATCCCTGCTTATCTACCAACCGTCTTTGAAGATATACTAACGCATCGAAGACAGTACAACCATGCAATGCTTGGAGCGGTATACCGTCAGTCTATATATACAGGCTGCTTTAATGGACGGCTGTTGGATGTTTCATGCACTGCATCAGAAAGACTCAGCTCAGCTATATTGCACATACATTGTAGGTCAAACATCCTGCGTGTACAAAGACAAGAAGCATCTACAGAAATTGACCAATCGTGCCATATATACGAACATGCATGTAATGATAGAGTAAGAGAACATCACCCCACTTGTGCTAAACTTCTGGCAGTTTTGACGCCTGCAGCTAATTTGGCTTGTATAATACACTTGAACCGTCCATTATCTCAGAGACCATGCATGCAGAACTAAAGAAAAACACTTTAATTTCGGTTTCTTTAGTTAATTCAAGCAGAACCGTTTACCAATTGCGTTAATCTTTAGACAGGCCCTATGGAACCTTCTATTGGGCAGTTTTTCTTTATGACTACAGTATGTATAACACCATGAACCAGTAGCTGCATGAAGTCTAAGAATGCGGTTAGTTAGGTTTAATTGTTTAGTACTCCATGCAATGGCTGGAAAAGAAGTCGGACCAAGGCTTTTGATCATGTCTGCGTATTAGTTATTAGTATAGTCCTGCTGTATAGCTAGCATGCTGTCACACTATACAGGTTCCCACCGAAGCGTCCAAATATGCATTATACTCATCTCAACGTATATCATTTCTCAATTTCTCAACTTCTGTATTATGTTTAGGCAAT
>OX442417.1:2857025-2968033 GCA_949361645.1 Spongilla lacustris | reverse complement strand
TATCATTTCTCAATTTCTCAACTTCTGTATTATGTTTAGGCAATGCCTCATACTGCGTAGACAACTGATTGCTGCATTCATCCACAGACTATAGAAACGCACGAATGCAAAAATGTTTGCAACTATAGCATATTGATTGCAATTCACATGGCGACGTAGCAACGGTTACTAAGGCGGATTAGGTAACTGCAAATCCTCTATTGGCAAAGTCCATGAGATATACCAAAGAAATTGATAATCATATATTTTTATACAAACCATGCATTTTCGTATACTCATGCATTTTCCTCATCCCCATGGGCGTCCCCCCGGGGATTGCCCCCCCCCCCCCCCCCCCCCCCCCCCCCTCCCACTGGTCGAATCGGCCAAAAGCGGACACCCCACCCTCCCACTGCACTAGTTGTAAGCGGACTGCACACACACTCCTTCCCCCCGTAGTCATAATCGGCTATGGAATGGCGTTCCCTTACCCTAGCTGTGGGCGCCAGTCCAATACATGTATTTATCCGTACATTTTCATTTTTGTCAATTGCAAAAGTATATACGGTTATATATAACACTAAACAATAGAGCCAACGGACGTGGCGCATCTTGCTGAGATGGGCAGTAGCATAAAATAGTATATGCTACAGGTCGAGTTGATTTAACATCCCCACCACCACCACAACCAACACAACCACCACCACAATCACCACCACAATCACCACCACCTAGAAAACTAAAATCTAGTTGTGCACATTTTTCATGCAGCCATGCCAAATCAGTTTGCATTATGCAGAGTAAGAATCAATGTACACGTAGAAATGATTAATAGAGTGCATAAGTACTCTCCATATAGGATTTGGATAGTGCCTACAAATGCTTGCGCTCTCAGTAGCTAATAGTAATGTTCCAATCAAAACAACGTGAGCTGTAATACGGAGCAAGGTTTATTGCATGATTCACAATGGTGTCACATAAATTGTAGATAACGTTTGTTATACTCGTACACGTACATGTATGTACATGTAGTGTTTTGACTAAATCAGTTCATTATGAAGTGTATCGTTTGCTCAGGGCTTGCAATATGGATTACAAAACATTACCTGCTGCAGCAAATACTGTACCCCTTCTACTGGTGGCCATTTTGGGCTTGCCTCTTAGTACAGCCTCACAGTATGACCACACCTACTATGTCACTCCAAATGTTTCCTTGTGTACCAATGTCAATAATACTTGCCAAGACTTTAGAACATATTTCAATAATGCTTCATACTACTTTCAATCTGGAACAGAATTTATATTTTTGCCAGGTGTACACCTATTGGATTTAGATAGTATTCTTTCAGTACAAGACATAGTGAACTTACGTTTGGTAGGATCAGATACCTTCACACAACATTCGGTGGTTGAGAATGTTGTAGAATATGGATTTGACCCTTATGCTTATGACAACAATGTTTCCTACCTTCAATCATCAACAGTCATCTTATGCACCAGTCGTTCTGGACTTTCATTTTTCAGAGTTACAAACCTTACTCTTGCAAACCTCACCATGCTTAACTGTGGAAAAAGTATTGCACTCTCCAGTGTATACAATCTTCTGATAGATGGTCTGACAGTTCAGAACAGCTCAGAATTTGAAGTATTTGGAACAGGTGTTTTAGGGCAATCTATGATAATGAGGTCAACATTTGTAGGCAACAACAATTTAATGTATGGTTTTATACTTTTTTGTACTGATCAGCCGTGTGGATACATTGAGATTGTAAATTGTAAATTCATTTCGTTATCATTCTTCAGTTATTACGGTACAATAGATATGCACTTTAAAGATGCATCATTTTATGGTTGCAGCATAAATGCAGAAAGTTCAATACTCAATATATTGGCAATACAGCAAATTCTATTCTTTGGATACAATTTGTTTGTACAATCTTCAATATTTTTGACATATTCTAGTATTGGTTTCTGTGATGTTAACACCTTTATCCAATCCAACATAACTGCTCAATATTACTGCAATGTTACACTTTGTGGAAATAGCACATTTAGCAGCAATTATGTTTCCACTATAGGTGGAGCCATCAGTATAAGCGAAAATTCTGCCCTTGTCTTCGGCCCAAATTCTAGTACTGTGTTTATTAATAATACTGCTTCCTATGGAGGAGCCATATATATTGACTCATCAAACTGTTATGTAAATATCATTTCACCAGCAAATGTATCATTTATAAACAACACAGCATTCATTCAAGGTGGAGCCATATTTGTTGAAGCTCCAGCCAGTGCAAACTGTTTTTATTCTCTTAACTGTACTGACATTGAAGACATCCATCTTTATTTTGAAGGTAACTATGCTGGAGATGCAGGCAGTGTGTTATATGGAGGCAATATTGATACCTGTCAGCTCGAAAATTGCTCATATAATTCAACATACATATTTGATACCATAACTGAAATTGGCTACCAAGATCCATCTACATCACTGATATCGTCTGATTCTCCATGTATATACCCTTGCGATGCATTGGCCAATCTTGCCTGTTTAACTGGTCAAAGTGTTTCTTTATATTCAGGACAAATACCTAAAGTGACATTCATAACTGTTGGTCAGAGAAACAGTATTGTTCCTACAGTAATATTGGTTTATTCAAACGCTGGCAATAGAGTTATTAATGTTTTTAGAACACTCAAACAGTGCAATTCTTATGAGGTGCATTATGACAATGATAATGGAACTATTAAACTCATAACTGATAGTGGTTTGAATTTTTATTCACTTGACATTAGTATTTTACCATGTCCAGCTCTGTTTACAAACGACAATGTCACTTCATCATGTATATGTGACCCTCTGTTACAGAGGTACAACTTTATATGTAATATCAGTGATGTAACAGTACTGAATGCAGGAAACATATGGATAGGTCTCACATCCCAAGGTGCTGCAGCATTTCAAGATCCATGTCCATTTGATTATTGCACAGGAAACAAAACAATCAATGTACTAGATTTGGACAGTCAGTGTAGCTACAATCGTAGTGGAGTACTGTGTGGGCAGTGCCAAGGGAACCTGAGCATGACATTTGGAACATCTCGATGTGCTAACTGTTCAAACTATTACCTTCTGCTAATCATTGTGTTCATTGTGATGGGAGTGCTTCTGGTAGTGGTGTTATTTATATCAAAGTTCACAGTTGCTAATGGTGCTTTGAATGGAATAGTGTTGTATGCAAACCTCATCAGAATTAATGATACTATATTTTTCCAGAACAGAAATGGCTATTCATCCTTCTTGTCTGCATTCATAGCTTGGATCAACCTTGACTGGGGTATCGAGACCTGCTTCTACAATGGAATGGACAGCTATGCTAAGACATGGCTACAGTTTGTATTTCCTATGTCAATTATAGGAGTTGTAGTTCTTGCAGCACGATACTCCTCTAGTTTATCTAAACTTTTCAGATTTAATGCAGTCCCAGTACTGTCCACTCTTGTGCTCCTATCATATTCCAAGATCCTACAAACTACCATCACCATACTCTCATCTGTTTCCCTCAAAACAATGAACAGTGGTGCAGATCCTTATGTATGGCAATATGATGGAAATATTGAATATTTTGGACAGAAACACCTTCCTCTGTTTATATTTGCTATGTTTGTAATAATAATAATCATCATTCCATATCTTGCCATTCTACTATTGGCTCCATGCTTACAGACTAGATCTCATTGGAGAGGCCTTCAATGGATTAACAACCTGAAGCCATTTCTTGACAGTTACCAGGCTCCATTCAAAGATCATTATCGCTTCTGGCCAGGTGTTCTTCTATTTATCCGTCTCCCCCTGTACCTGGTGTTCATGTTGTCAGAAAGTACACCAGTGAAGATGTTAGCCATCATAACTTGTGTTCTTATGTACCTGTGCATTGCAGTGGGCTTATCTGTGTACAAGAAGTGGTCTGATCTTCTGATTGAAATGGCCTTTATTATAAATATTTCGATTATTTCAGCCACTGTAACTGCTATTGGTGATAGTGGTTCACGTGAAATGATAGTAACCCTTGGTATTACGTGTGCTGTAATACTTACAGTATGCATCCTAGGCTATGCAAGGGTTTATAACATATGGAAAAAGGCAAGCAATCTGACACGTACTCAAGTTAATAAGGAAACTAGCCCATTGAATAATGGATCAGGGACTGACAAAGAAGAATCATTTGAGCATGTCAGAGATTATCGTGAGCCTCTCATCGAAATGTACTGATTGGTATTGAACAATGACGTGCCAGTGTTGCCATTTGTGTGAACTTTATCATGTGAATGCTTTGTCCTTTTTATTTCATTATATTACTTTTGTCATTTAGGATGTGTTTATGCTTTTGTTTTACTAATAACAATATACAATTGAAGTCTGCCACACCATATATTGAAGAAGCAAACATTAATGGTTCTTAACGAATTACACTACATTATATTCATGCTCACAATACCTATATGTTGTAAAACTTATTAGGTTGAATATAATTAAAAAAATTAACACCTTTTTGTGTGCCGCTCAAAATCGCGTCACGTGGATTGAGGGTACTTTAATTTTCTTATTCCAATTTGAGTATTGTTTAGCACCGCATCTACATATTTTGAATGTATGTGTAATTGTACCTCTAAATGCAAAAATTCTCATACACTCCTTGTATATTGTAGGTAATGTTTTCAATAACAGAATCTTAACATTTTTGCCTCATTATTGGCGCCATCTTTAGACTTGTGGAAACAAAACAACCCTTACAGCGAATCTATAATTTGCTTATTGTACACCTCCGTATCCGCGATTCGTTCCTTTATGCCTTCATTCATGAATGTAATTAGTAGCCATCTTGCTTAGTGTTAGCAATCATGAATAATTATGTCGTCGCAACTCACAGAATTTTTGTTAAACGAATTAGGGTACTGAAAATAATGTATTGTACCTGCTATTCGCACCCCAAATACATCAAAAATGGATTTTAAAAAAATGGCATGTTAATTTTACTTCCTCGATGCTATCGCGAACTTAATACCTCCTTTGTTATATAATACACCAGTCTTAGTCATCACATTGAGCTTTACATCACCATCTTATTTGATTCAGAACTGTATATTTCATCATTGAGACCTCTGCTTACAATCTCATACAGGCAGAATGGGAAGGCTACACTTGATCCTAAATGCTCCTGACTCTACTAATGACCTCTGCCCCTGGTTAAAATATGGTCTACATAACATAAAACAATGTCACAAGCACCAGGAGAATGATAATGTATACATGTACTACAACCGGCTTTGCTATAACCATTGTTCACTTCAATATATGCCATCACAGACTGATCACAGGCAGTATTTGCATGGAAAACATAATTTCATGCTAGTTTCTTATTTCCTTGCTTTATTTCAAATGCTATATACTATTATAATAACGTTTCCTTCGAGAATGTTTATTTGTTTATGCATGTACATGTACATGTAGATGAACCAGGCAGCTGATTTTACTCTACATGTAACTGTGTGTGGGGGGATTCTGCACAGATTCCTTAATAGGATCTACACTATTTCTCCTGCCTGTGACGATTCTGCATGTGATGGTGTTGGAGTGTCTGTAATTGTATGATATATAGAAGTACCATGGTATCAAGCACTCTGCAAGAGACCATCGTGCTTCTTATTCATTTCTTCTTACTTATTCCACCAGAGGCAATGTGGTTCAAATTAGGTTCAATATGATACGTACCAGTGATGGTGCTACAGGTAAAGTTAATCGCTCTGTATGATACAAAATTAAGTTGGTGTGGATAGTATCAAAGTGGGTATGTGGGGACAATGAGGTGTGGTTTTTCTTGAAAAGAGTTTATAACAATGTAGAATGTATTCAATTCTTCACTACTTTCAAGGTGCTGCTACACCTAAATAAGATGGAACTCAGTAAAGCTATCTTCACATTCAGATCCCCACTTTTAAGGCTTACAAAATCTGATTTCAGTCTATCTGTTAATTGCATATCATCCTGGAATGGTTAGTAGTGTAGAAGATTACATACTAGGTCAGGTCCTATATTTCAATACTCAGGATATAATGCCATAAATGGCTGTGACATGAAGTTTTATATGGGCATTAAGATTTTTTAGTAATTGCATGTACATGACATAGTGAACATACGCTTGGTAGGACAAGATAACATCACACAATATTCAGTCGCTGAGGATGTTGAAGAATATGGATTCGACCCTTATCAACAATATTTCCTACCTTTAATCATCAACTATATATCATTTTATGCGCCAGTCCATCTGCACTTTTACTCGGAAATGTTACTAGCCATATTCATGCAAACCCCACTGTACAGAATTGTGGGTAAAGGCAGGTACAAGGTATACAATCTTCTGGTAGATGGCCTGACAGTTAAGAACAGCTCAGAAAATGACATTTATGGAGTAAATGTGTTTGGAATTCAATAATAATTAGGTCATCATATATTAATAAGGATAAGTTTAATGATATTAATTTTCATCTGACTTGTACTTATCATGATCTGCAGTGTAATGATGTCACAATTGTAAACTCTAAATCATTAAATTAGTAGTCGTTAGTGAATGCAGTATTACATAATCTTACAGTTAAAAAGATTATTCATCCCGATAATAGAGCCATGCAATTGATTTCTTAGGATATAAATTTGTATTTTTACAATTGTGTGGTATCATTCTCGGGGATGTTAACACTTTTATCCAATCAATCGATAACTGTCCATAACATCCACCGTTGCACTTTCAGGAAATAATACAACTCATGGCAATTTTTTTACCACTAATGGGGAGCAATCAATATAAAATCACTCCTTATCTTAAGCCCTAATTGTTCATTACCAATACATCTCCCTAAAGAGGTGCTACTCATCATGTATAGAAATTAGTTCACCAGCAAATATATAATTTATAAACAACACAGCATTCCATCAAAGAGGAGACATCTAACCTGAAAGACAGCAGTTCATTTTTTAATATTTGCCATTGAAGGCATCCATCTTTATTTTGAAGGCAACTATGCTGTTTTTCACCCCTGTAACTTGAATAAAAACAGGGCCTGGGGACGAGGCTAGTATAACATGTGCTGTAACACTAATGATATGCTTCCCATAGTACGAAAGGGTGAAAAATTGGTGCAAAAACACAAGCAAATTGAAAAATACAGAAGTGAATAATGGAACAAGCCCATTGAAGAATATATCAAAGGAAATATGATAGAGCTCATAAGAGACTATCGGAAGCAACTCATCAAAAGTTGCAGATTGTTCTTGTACTAAGACACATTTCTCTAGAGTGATCTTTATTGTGCATGTACATGTACTTTATTCATTACCTTTTTATGCCTTATTTACTAATGTCAACATGCAATCAGTACACCAAATGAATATGAACAGTACCCCATTGTAAAGAATGCTGATCTCAAACATGACTATACTCTGCTGCCTAGAAGTCCTACATACATGTAAATTACTATCAAATGATGTAAGAGCAACATATCTTATAGTTTACTTGCCACATTTCGGCTGTGTACATGCATGGATCTCCATGATGTGTTAAGGTTTATATATATATACAACTACATTTGTAGTGCGTGAATTATATAATGTGTAATGGATGTAGTAATAATGGCGGTGATTGCTGTATGCCCATATATGGAATCCAAGCACAACTGTCAATCTATTGACATGATTCTTCCGAGTATCTATAAGAACTAGAAGGCCATTTACCCATATGATTGGGAACCCTTGAATTGATTTGCATGGGTAAGAGTTTAAAAGGCAACTGGGTTTCTTGATGATAACATATCTTTCACTCCACTTTTGATGGCTTCGTCTTCACGCATCTTCATCGGTTGAAGCCATTTTACCTGCATTTGTATAATGATGTGATTTGGGATTGTACAAATTAAAGCAAACCCTCTCCCCCCCCCCCCCCCCCCCCCCCCCCCCCCATGCATGTATACATGTAGGACTGTGGACTGAATGGAAAGAGGGTCATTTATACCCATGGGAACCTTTGATTCGAAGAAGAGTTAAAAAGGCAACTACATGTACATGCAGGTGTCATGATGATAGAACCCCTATGGATGGAATATATGTTACCTACATGGTACATATATGCATGCTAACAACACCATAAAGGACTGCATGCCATACACACCCTTCCTATACACTTGAGGGGCTTTAATAAACATCTCCCATTGCCTCTTTTTGAACAGCAGGAAATTTTACAAGTGCATGGCTGTAATTGTGTGTCTTTCGGTGGAACTATATACTTGTAAGAAACAGCAATTGGTGGTTGTCCGCAGTGGTATAAAATTTCAGACCATACCATATCAGCTGATGACACATGCACAACCTATTCATTATTCCATAAACTGCATGGCTGCTCAAACACGTCCCATATATATATATATATATAATTATAATTATATATATAATTATATATATACATGGAACGAGATGTTCTTCTCAATTCTATGCTCAATTGATACTGAACACGCCTCGCATACCCTTGCATTAAATCTCCATCACACCTTCGCTTGCTTCAATGATACTTCCATGCAGGTAGGTTTTAAAATCCCTAAAAACAGCACCCGATTACACCCAGGAAATTTTACCAAGTATACATGGCTGTAAGTATGTGCCGTTCAGTAGAACTAAGTATACTACGATACACGCACCTGCATTATTGTATTGACAAACAGAAATCTTTGATCGGCAATCACCGATATAAAAAAATTAAACTGGCTGCTCAGACTAGCTGTCCGATGAAATGGTTATGTTACTTTATACATGGAACGTGATGTTCGTCTGTTCTACTCCAAAATAACTGGACCGTAAAGTTGCTTATCAACAAGAGATGTGACAGTTGCCATGCAGCTAGTGTGAAATGTTACCACTGTGGTAATCCAATATACTAGTACTGGTTCCACTGAAAAACACATATACAGCCGTGCACTTGTTTAGATTCCTGTGTGAAACCTGCCTGTATACGCGACTATTTCTTGCACATTGCAGATAATAACCTATAGCTGCAGCACAATAGGGTATAACTCCATTGTCCCTATTAAGCCTCACGTTTTACTTCTGTATCAATAGCAACTGATCATGAATGAATGCCCAATTAGCTGCATGAGCATTATAGAGAGTGCTTCTATACACATGCGCACATCCGCTGCATGTACATTAAACACTACCCCCCCCTCCCCCCTCCCCCCCCCCCCCACCGATGTCTATATACGCCTACATGTTATACCATTGAAGCTATCAAGTAGGACAATGACAGTGTCATCAAGTGATTCTTTAGTATGGCGCCCAAATGAAGAGTCACGGTGCTGTCATATATTATTGTGAAAATGGAGGCCTCAGTCCTACAGTAGATGGAAATTAGGTCAGTTGAAGGTGATACACAAGATTATCTATGGATAATTTTGAATGGATTCAGTTAACCCGGGAGACCATATATCCAACATGCTTCGCTAGCTCAGATTGCACTATAATAGACTATATCACGTACCAATGCTTGAAGGATTATGTGGCATGATTGCTTCGTCTCCATACAAGCATCTTTATCGGTAGAAGCAATTTTATTGGTATTTGGATAATGATTTGATTCGGGGCTGTACAAATTAAAGCTACTGTATAGGATATAGGGGGCCATTTATGCCCATGGGAATCTTTGATTCGAGAAAGAGTTGAGTTGAGGAGCCTGAATTCAATTTTGCATAGTCTGTGCAGTTTGGGCTGTGCAATGCCCCTGGTGACTTTTCAATGTATCATGGACCTTGTCAGTCTACAATTATGGTTGGACTGCTTGGTCTATATTGATGATATTATATTGTCATGGGGAAAACCTTCTTTCAGGAGCACTTACAAATCATGGACCGGAGTAGGTTGAAGTATTGTGTTAATGCTGTATGAACGCTCATTCAATGCTAATGCCTACATCTACTCCCTAATGCTGTATGAATGCTGTAATGCTAAATATATCTCTAACTGTGAGTTCACTCAACCCTTGTCATGCATCTATATTAATTGACGAATAACAGTTTTGCCCAAATGGGGTCAGGCGGCAACCTGGTGACAGTGTGTAGCACTGGCTTGTCTTGGATGCAATCAGACATGCCACTACCATGACATGGTGAGTAGTAGGCCCTCCCTGCTGACTGACCTGGGACCAACGTAGGGCTGGCTTGCCTTGGGTGCAACCACATGTGCCACACCATGACATGGTCATGGGATATGAAGTGGTTGGTCAGGGTAGAAGCCCGAAGTGTGCTGCCCACCAGCCATTGATGTACAAGGTACTATCAATGCACAAATGGAGTGGTGGGAGGGTCAGCGGCAATTCAGATCATTGACAGGCAGGCTATGAGGCTGAATTGTTGTTTTCCCAAGAGCACCATTTATATATAGCAGCATACAAATACCTGGAACCAGATAGAGACAATGATTATCTAATTTGGGGATAGGTTGTTTAGATGGGTGGGTTGCAGACAGAGAGGCAGGTTTGACCTGCTAACCCTAGACAAAGCCCCCTTTTAACACACTATATGTGCCTTTCATGCCCTATCAAAGCTGGAAGGGGTGGTGCATGACCATCTGCCCTTCATCAAAACATTAAACATTGTTTACATCCTAAACAAAATCACTATAACCAGGGTTATAGGACATATACCAAGGAAGAGTAGGAAGTGCTTGGGGTTTTTTTTTCTGTGCATGTACTTATTGCTAAGAGCCAGGGTTTTTCAGGATAGAAATTCATTAGTTAGCCCAATACTCTGTACAATTGGACCAGGAAGGTACATGTATAAGGATACACTTTATACATACATGTACATGTAAATGTAGCACACCTCGTCTGGGACCATATACGATTAATGTTACACTACTGCAGGAATATTAACACGCAAGGTTTACTATAGTTACTAGTAGTGTCAAGATCCGGCATATTTCTGAATTTAAAAGCAGGGTTATAAAATTTATATGTATGCTTACGGGATAAAAGCGTATACGAATTCATATCAAAATGTCGGATCTGTTTTAATGTACTTGTATGCATGCTGTTTTGCCTTTTTAACATTTATGTTCTCCCATTTTTCTTAGTATGCTGCAGTATGTCGTCTCCTTATAGAGGAAGGCCTAACCGGGTACTGCATGGGGATGCTGCATGATGCAGTTATTGGTTGTACACTTGTACCAACATAATACTGATAATAGCATTCAGCACATTCTACAACTACAGTAAGAGGCCCCCCCCCCCCCCCCCCCCCCCCCCCCCTACGAGTGATTGCCGCCCTTCGCGTGCATGCAATCGCATATACACATTGTATAGTATTTATATATTATTATTATTATGTATACAATAGTGTATACAGCACCGGGGCATGCGTGTGTGTATGTGTTTGTGTTAGTGTGACAGTGTGCGTGCGTGTGTTGTTTTCGGGCTGTTTATTAGATTGCGTATATAATACCGACATATAAGGCCATTCCAAATGTGAAAATAGGACCTTTTACCAAAACCCATGCGGGCGGGCGGCTATTATCCATTATTTACCTATAGTTATTAAAAATGAATACATTAATTATTCTATATCTCACATCATCGGGCATGAATACAAAAGGTGGCAGAACTGAAAATTATGGCGCTGTTATGTGCGGACCGGTAACTATTGATGTCTGAGATGCTTAGGCAAGAAGAAACACGCAAGCCATTTCTTAAATTGCTATTGTTACATGGCGGACAGCCTTTTGGACTACATTCAACTACAATCACATTTGGAATGGCCTAAAATAGTCCAACTCAGCAGTGTTGTGTGACAACATTCGTCGTACACGCACACGTTAACCAACATCTCTAACAAATGAATTGAAATTAAAAGTACCGGTATTCCGATAATTAGAATAATGGACATAATGGTGACATTACGCGGGTGGTCTATAATGACGCGGGCGGAGGACGGGAAACTACAATCACATTTGGAATGGCCTAATATATGTCTTACTGATCGATATAGTCGTCCGTGCCTCTTCGTGTACTTCGTGCAAGGACGCAGGCTGAGGTGCCTTGGACAGAACAGGACCATACATATGCTTTTCTACGAGGAGCGCCATGTAATAACCTCGAGGTCAGAGCGAGATCCCGGCTGTTATGTCAGATACTAGATTCAGTAGCTGATACATGGAATTGCTGCTAGGTGCAGTATGCGGAATACACATGCCAATAGTTAGTAACACTAACCTCTTCCGATCTTTCAACCTGTGCTCACCAGCTGTAATTAAGGCACTCCCACGAACGTCCGTGAGGTTGTTTGCTCCGCCCCATCATACCAATGCTATTTCTGCATAAAAATCTCAAATAGTACGTAGCTGTGGGGAAGAGGGGGGGGGGGGGGGGGGGGCGGGCCGGCCTCGAAAAGTTATGGCCATGATACAAAATGAAGCGTTCAATGAATATCACGCGAGAAAATTCTTGAGTTAGTGTTAATTCCGCCCAAAGTATTCGGGGATGTAACTAGCTTAGCATGCATGATTATTAGTCGTATTAATACTGCGCGATCGAATGGTACTACCCGTGTCGGAGGATATAATGTCCCCCTGGAAAAAGTGTCCCCCCGGACAATATACCCTACGTTATATTGCCCCCCCCCCCCCCCCCCCCCCCCCACCATGGATATACTGCACTGTCCCCCTCCACGGACACTATAACCTAGGGTATATTGTCCCCCCCCCCCCCCCCCCCCCCAGCACAACAAGGGGGGTGGGGGTGGGGGCCAAAATGGGAGAAGGGTGGGAGGTGGTCAATATAGCCTAGCTGGTTGTACTCTTACATGGTAATATGGTAATGGTAGTTATCCAACTGGGTATTCCAAAGACCAAAAGCGATAATTCAGAAGAAAACTCAGTTTCGAGTTGATCAAATCTAGTGTCCTTTACTATTACGCCTCTTCGGTTTCGGCGAAGAACGGCGATGGACCGGAGGAGAGTAATAACAGCAGAATTAAGAAGAGCGTCATCGCGTCACCACAAGGTAAGCATCGCGGTGATATATGTTGGAGCAGTCACTATAGAAACGATCCATTAGAAACTGTACACTGTAAATGTATTTGAACCCAAAGTACAGTCAGTTGAAAAAAGATCATATTTTACTATATCAAACTGCTGATAATTATGTTTGCATTTGGGGAGGTACAAAACTCTGGAGAAGTATAGCTCGAAATTTATCTGGGAAGATATGATTGATGATATACATGTATATACGTCAGTTTGAAATCTTGTGAAACCTGCCAGCGAGCTAATGACACCAAATTTTCAAATATTGATGCTGCTCTCCACCCTATTCCTGTGGAGTCTAAAGTGTGGAACCAGGTAGAATTGCAATTACATATATTTTGTGTATGTGTCATGCAGCCCCCAAGTTATTATTATTATTTTACATTTTGAAGTTACTTTTATTTTATAAGTTAGAAGGCTTGAGGGCACGTGCAATAGCCATCCTCTCAGTTGGCTCCTTAAAGTTTATAGGCCTACTGATAGTTTGCATGATACTTGAAAAGATGCAACTACATCTATGAGATGCCCGAAAATCAAGCGTCAACAGTCTTCTGCTGCCGGAAATAATCTCATCGCCCATCCAGGTAATGGTTTTCATGTTACTAAATGTATTATTAAATGACACTGATTCTGTTTATGGCCAAGCAAGAGCATGATAGCATGAACGACATAAATTAATTTGTTTCCCTATATTTTGCTGATGATTTAAAAGACAATATTATCTCATGCACTGGTTACCATACCTGAACTTATTAAGGTATGATTATGAAGCACTGGTTGGTTGCAAATGCATGCATTACAGATACATGTATCAGTACAATACTGGACACAAGCTTTTCCAAAGTGTTTATCCATTAGTCCATGATCTGCAAGTTACCGCACTAGTGTTAACCTTTCGTGTGACCGGAACGACAATCATTTGTTCTATGTGAGCCTGGAGTAGTAAATATTTTTGGCAGCATGAATGGAAAGGACGGTTAAGGACCTTCCCACCGGAGCGAAGGAACAAAAAACATCACTGGTCTGACTGCATGTACTCTACTAATTCATGCGTGTTCAAAGGCAAAAGGTTCTAATGACTGTGATGTGTTTGCATTGGCGTTTGCCACTAGTCTACAGTATTACGCATCTTAGGCGGGCGTTTATATAACTGATGCTCAGAGGGGGACAATATAACCTATAGGTTATAGTGTCCGGGTGGGGGGACAGTTTCACCGGGGGGGGGGGGGGGGGGGGGGGACGTTATATGCTAGGGTATATTATCCGTGGGGGACAATATAGCCTAGGCTATATTGTCCGGGGGACATTATACCCTAGACTATATTGTCCGGGGGGACAATACAAGGGGGAACAATGCATACTATCACACCCGTATTAGCAGGAAGTACATGTACTGATGTACGTGATCAAAAAAGTGTGAATGCACTGAGATGGATCTCAGCTTCTTTTCCTCAGGGAAAGGTGGAGCTAAATCATTAGGTACCATTTGAATGCAATGAACAAACCATGTCACGCGGTACAATGGCTGCGCAACCAATTAATCATTTGCTAGCTTATGCAGCCTATTCCCTATAGCTGCTTCTATATATGTATATATGGGGTGAAATAGTGGCTTGACCTAAAAAGAACCGAAGATCAATCATGCAACTAAAGGAATCGCGCTGTGTTAGCATTTGTAGCCGTTCAGGCACTTATAAACCATAACTGCTCTGAAAGATTGACTTCCCGCTGCGACAAAAACGTCCCGTCCCTCAGTTAGTGATGGCGCACCGCTGCATGGGTATCCGGCCAAGCTTTAAAACAGGCAAATAGGCCTATACGCTATTACAATGCATGCACGTGCATAATACATGTACACATATACTGTTACGAAATGCTGTATAAATAATTTATTAGCTCAAGTGCACGTGAGTTGTGTATATAAAAAAGTGCCGTTAATAAAGCAAAAGGTACTCTTGTAGAGCTTGACCCTGCACTTGCGTGTACATCCATCCATTTTTGCTATTTTTTTACATACAGGTATACAGTACTATTTTTAAAATTAATTTTGTACATGCAGATTTCAATCCGCTCTACTCAGAATGATAAGAGAAGAGGGCGATCAGCTTACGAGGTTTAGCAATGCGAGAAACACGTTCAATTTCTTGCGGGCCTGCTGCAGAGGACCGGAATTAAAGGCACGGTAATCTCGACTAAGTACCAAGTCCAACGATATATCCGATTCATATATCATTCAGAAGCAAGATGCGCTTCGCATGGTTATGCGTACATGTAACCAGTTGATGCAAAAAAAATGTAGCTGCTGATCATGAATTAGCCTCGTCCCCAAGCCCTGTTTTATTAAAGTTACGGGGGGAAAAAAGGGCCTGGTAGACACTGCCAGGGTCGAAGCGCGCATGCGCTAGTTTGTCCCAGAATACCTGCGGTAACCGTAATTTCCTTTTGGAAACCATTCCGTATACTCGTCTGATTTCGTGATGGCGTATGCTGCTCGCCTGATTTCGTTCGTTAAGACACGATAAAGAATAAGCCACCGCTTCTCGGAACTCAACAGAATACGCCATCGCGAAATCAGACGAGTATACGGAATGGTTTCCAAAAGGAAATTACGGTTACCCCAGGTATTCTGGGACAAACTAGCGCATGCGCGCTTTGACCATGGCAGTGTCTACCAGGCCCTGTTTTTCCCCCCGTAACTTTAATAAAACAGGGCCTGGGGACGAGGCTAACCATGAATGCATCTATACTATAGCCATTGCTGTGTTAACCTCACTCACTATAACAGTGAATGTGCATGGGGCTGCACAATGCCATCTACGCGCGCTAACTATGCATGCATATCGCGATTTCTCGAAACGTGACATTTGTACTGAATCGTATCTCCAGACATATACATGGTGGAGTGAGTATATAGCGTGTATGGTATGCACTGCTCTAATTTGCACTGTGTGTTTGTCATCTCTATGCAGTGTATTTGAAGTTTGCAGAATTAAACTGATAATTGCAAGCAATTTTTTTTTTCGTAGCTATACAGTGTAGTGCAGTGTTGATTTTCAGCTGAAATTAGTTTACCAAACTTTTTTCAATTGGAATGTCAATGACATAATCCCGGTATTCCTTACTTAAAACGCGGTATACGCAGATGTGCATGCGTAACTTGACGTATTGCTTAATTATTGCACTTGAAACGCAGAAGATACATATATGCACTTCCAGGATACATTATTGCACTTCACTCGTGAACCCCTTTATAGACACAGTGTAGTCGTGAACTTTTGGAAATGTTTTTATACGTCTTGCCGGGAAAATAGCGGCAAATGCAATGAACAAACCATGTCACGCGGTACAATGGCTGCGCAACCAATTAATCATTTGCTAGCTTATGCAACCTATTCCCTATAGCTGCTTCTATATATGTATATATGGGGTGAAATAGTGGCTTGACCTAAAAAGAACCGAAGATCATCAATCATGCAACCAAAGGAATCGCGCTGTGTTAGCATTTGTAGCCGTTTGTGCACTTATAAACCACAACTGCTCTGAAAGATTTACTTCCCGCTGCGACAAAAATGTCCCGTCTGGGTATCCAAGCTTTAATACAGGCAAATAGCCTGAAATAGGCCTATACGCTATTACA
Organism: Spongilla lacustris; assembly: GCA_949361645.1. Lineage (NCBI taxonomy): Eukaryota > Metazoa > Porifera > Demospongiae > Spongillida > Spongillidae > Spongilla > Spongilla lacustris. Next base: position 2,951,300 of record OX442417.1, on the reverse strand, counting down.
ACGCATGTACATGCATAATGCGGTAAATAATTCAGTAATTAGCACAAGTGCACGTGAGTTGTATATATACACTCGAGTGCCGTTAATGAATATACGTAACACTTATAACGTTGACCGTGTAGCATCTTCGAATGTCTGCTGCAAAAGGTATACTCATGTAGAGCTTGATCTTACACTTGCGTGTACATGGATGCATGTGCGTGTACGTGTATGTGCATGTGCAGTGACGTGTGCGCCGGTGTGCATTTATATGATAGTGTGTGTTCTCTGCTGCATGCATGATGGACCGTTAGTATTATAGATGCTATACATGCAGGCACATTCGACGCAGACTTACTGCGAGCTCATAATGAGTACAGAGCTAAGCACCACGCCCCTCTGCTCCAAGTTTCCCAAGAGGCATCCGATCGTGCGCAAGAATGGGCCGAACCACCTCGCCACCACCGGAAAATTTGAACACGGGGACCACAAAGGTATGGGTCAAAACCTAGCCTTCATGAGTGGCGGAGAGCTGACGGGTCAAGCAACTGCCGACATGTGGTATAACGAGATCAAAGACTACAATTTTGGAAAGCCGGGGTTTTCCAGTAAAACTGGTCACTTTACACAGGTGGTGTGGAAAGGTGCCACCCACATTGGCATTGGAAAAGTCACGAAAGGAGGCAAGACGTTTGTAGTTGCTAACTACATTCCTCCTGGAAACGTAGCCAGCCAGTTCGAAGCAAACGTACTGCCTGCATAGCCACTGAAGGCATGTATATACATGTACATGTACAACGTAGATATACATTGCTGCATCAGTGTATAAGAATTACTACCACTGTACAGGGTGATCCAAAAGTCGCGCAAAATGTTTGAATTGCTATAACTCCAGAACTGAACATTGTAAAATTATGCTGTTTGAAGTAAAAATCATGCCAATGACTAACTTAAAGCTATTAATATGTAGTTATTAAAAGGTATTATTAAGTTTATTTAATACATGCCAATGCATTGATCAACAAGCAACAACCCCCAGAGAGTGTGTAAAAATTAATTTTTATAGCTATTAATATTACTTATCACGTGATCTACCTTATCTAAGGTTTTTGCGGGAAAACCCCCGCTCAAAGTCAAGCTATAGCATATAAATCACCAATATCGCGGTAAATCTATGCAAAGGAGCATCCAATAATCGTGCCAATAGACAGTTTACCATCTAGCCTGGTGCCTAACGAAGCCAAATGTTTAAAACGGAATTTATTAATTTCCGTTAATTGGACTCGTGAAAAGCAGAGTTTGAATTATTAGACCCGTAGAGGAAGTCATACTCTAATTGTGGAACTAACAATTGCATTGATTCGTGTTTTGGAAGCAGAGTTTAAAGCTGTTGAAGTTAGGCAGCGCTTACGCATGCGCGGTATCCATATAAAATAATGTTAGGTCCGAGAACGAGAGTTCCTCACGTGAACATAATTGAATAATGATCGCCTTCACGTGATACATTGCCACAACACAGCCCCACCCTCCTAAACTTTGCATCTCTGCAACATCATATTGCGGGCACTTTGCATTCACCTATCCGAATAGTCATCGTGGCCCATGCAGATGCAGGAGCAAATATTGTAAAACCCAGTGTTTTTACCATCAATGACCCCAAGCCGTTAAATAAGTTGTTTCCCAGGCAGTGCTTCAGTGCTTTAAAAACACAGCATCTTTATAGAACCCAAATCGTGCCATACCGCGCCGTTTGTAACAGCAGTAACGGTTTTAATAACAAACCAAACTCGGTGGGCATCATTTCAATTCGATCCATCGATCCGGCAGGTACGCGCGTACAGCACTGCAGCTACACGGGTGCATGTAACCACGTAGAGCAGAACGTGATTCATCAAAGACGCTATGGTATACGCGAATAGGTAAGCATCGGTTCAGAATGTAAGCCTACGTACTACGCACGGCGCATTCGTTTCCTGTTACAGACAGTATTCAGAGAAAACAGCGTCGTTTAGAGCAGAACCAACCCAACAACATGCAACTCGCTGAAACAGCTCGCACTGTAACGTCCCACCACGCTAAGGTACATGTACGTGTGCCTCAGGGGAGCAAGAGCCAAAGAAGACTCCCAATGGTGCACACATTATTAATTAAGAGATGACCCAATGACATTAAAGGGGGTTCCAATGGTTCACCCATTAGAGGGGTCCCAATGGTCTGGACATCAAAGGAAATAAGAGGGTCTCTATCTCTTAGGTAGGACAGTGTCCAGTGTCACAGAATGGGCATAGGGTGACTGCAGATGGAGCGAATGAGCTTCCACTGCATGCCTTGTTGACATGTCTACAGGAATGGTAGGGGTGATTAGAAAAATTCTTAGCTGATACCTCACTAGTGAGAAATGTGTGGGGAACACCCCTGGTGTAATTTCTGGGACTCTATCAAGTGTCACAGAATGCATAGGGTGACTGCAGATGGAGCGCATGTGCTTCCACTGCATACCTTGTTGACACATGTATAGGGAGGGTAGGGGTTGTTAGAAAATATTTAGCTGAGTCCCCACTAGTGAGACATGTGTGTGGTACACCACTGTTGAGTTGGTGTAATTTCTGGGACACTGTCAAGTGCCACATAATGCATTGGGTGACTGCAGATTAGCTTCCACTGCATGCCTTGTTGACACATTTACAGGAAGGGTAGGGGTGGTTAGAAAAATGTTAAACTGAGTCCCCACTAGTGAGACATGTGTGGGGAAGACCCCTGGTGTATTTTTGTAAATTCTGGGACACTATCAAGTTAGAGTGACTGCAGAATGGAGCGAATTGTGTCCAGTGCATACATTGTTAAGCCATGTACAGGAAGGGTAGGGGTGGTTAGAAAAATGTTTAGCTGAGTCCCCACTAGTGAGACATGTGTGGGGAAGACCCCTGGTGTGTTTTTGTAAATCGTGGGACTCTATCAAGTGTCACAGAATGCATAGGATGACTGCAGATGTGCTTCCACTGCATGCCTTGTTGACACATTTACAGGAAGGGTTAGGGGTGAATAGAAAAATGTTAAGCTGAGTCCCCACTAGTGAGACATGTGTGATTAACACCCCTGGTGTATGTTTGTAATTTCTGGGACTTTATCAAGTGTCACAGAATGCATAGGTTGACTGCAGATGGAGCGAATGTGCTTCCACTGCATGCCTTGTTGACACATGTATAGGGAGGGTAGGGGTGAATAGAAAAATGTTTAGCTGAGTCCCCACTAGTGAAACATGTGTGTGGTACACCAATGTTGAGTTGGTGTAATTTCTGGGACACTGTCAAGTGTCACAGAATGCATTGGGTGACTGCAGATGTGCTTCCACTGCATGCCTTGTTGACACATTTACAGGAAGGGTAGTGGTTGTTTGAAAAATGTTTAGCTGAGTCCACACTAGTGAGACATGTGTGGGGAAGACCCCTGGTGTATTTTTGTAAATTCTGGGACACTGTCAAGTGTCACAGAATGCATTGGGTGACTGCAGATGTGCTTCCACTGCATGCCTTGTTGACACATTTACAGGAAGGGTAGTGGTTGTTTGAAAAATGTTTAGCTGAGTCCCCACTAGTGAGACATGTGAGGGGAAGACCCCTGGTGTATTTTTGTAAATTCTGGGACACTATCAAGTGTCACAGAATGCATAGAGTGACTGCAGAATGGAGTGAATTGTGTCCAGTGCATACCTTGTTAAGCCATGTACAGGAAGGGTAGGGGTGGTTAGAAAAATGTTTAGCTGAGTCCCCACTAGTGAGACATGTGTGGGGAAGACTCCTGGTGTATGTTTGTAATTTCTTGGACTCTATCAAGTGTCACAGAATGCATATGATGACTGCAGATGGAGTGAATGCACGTCCACTGCATGCCTTGTTGACACATGTATAGGGAGGATAGGGGTGGTTAGAAAATGTTTAGCTGAGTCCCCACTAGTGAGACATGTGTGTGGTACACCACTGTTGAGTTGGTGTAATTTCTGGGACACTGTCAAGTGCCACATAATGCATTGGGTGACTGCAGAATGGAGCAAATGTATTTCCACTGGATGCCTTGTTGAGCCATGTACAGGAAGGTTAGGGGGGGTTAGAAAAATGTTTAGTTGAGTCCCCACTAGTGTCACAGAATGCATTGGGTGACTGCAGAATGGAGTGAATGTGTTTCCACTGCATGCCTTGTTGACACATGTACAGGAAGGGTAGCGGTGGTAAGAAAAATGTTTAGCTGAGTCCTTAATGTGTGGGGAACAGCCATTGTGTATTTTTGTAGTTTCTGGGACGCTATCAAGTGTCACAGAATGTATAGGGTGACTGCAGATGTGCTTCCACTGCATACCTTGTTGACACATTTACAGGAAGGGTAGGGGTGGGTAGAAAAATGTTTAGCTGAGTCCCTACTAGTGAAACATGTGTGGGGAACACAACTGGTGTATTTTTGTAATTTCTGGGACTTTATCAAGTGTCACAGAATGCATAGGGTGATTGCAGATGAAGTGAATGTGCTTCCACTGCATGCCTTGTTGACACATGTATAGGGAGGGTAGGGGTGGTTGGGAAAATGTTTAGTTGAGTCCCCACTAGTAATTCAAGTGTGTGATACAACACTGTTAAGTTGGGATAATTTCTGGGACACTGTGAAGTGTCACAGAATGCATTGGGTGACTGCAGAATGGAGTGAATGCGCTTCCATGCACTGCATGCCTTGTTGACACATGTATAGGGAGGGTAGGGGTGGTTAGAAAAATGTTTAGTTGAGTCCCCACTAGTAAGACAGGTGTGTGATACACCACTGTTGAGTTGGTGTACTTTCTGGGACACTGTCAAGGCATTGGGTGACTGCAGAATGGAGCAAATGTGTTTCCACTGCATGCCTTGTTGAGCCATGTACAGGAAGGGTAGGGGTGGTTAGAAAAGTGTTTAGCTGAGTCCCTGCTAGTGAGACATGTGTGGGGAACACCCCTGGTGTATTTTTGTAATTTCTGGGACACTATCAAGTATCACAGAATGCATAGGGTGATTGCAGATATGCTTCCACTGCATGCCTTGTTGAGCCATGTACAGGAAGGGTAGGGGTGGTTAGAAAAGTGTTTAGCTGAGTCCCTACTAGTGAGACATGTGTGGGGAACACCCCTGGTGTATTTTTGTAATTTCTGGGACACTATCAAGTATCACAGAATGCATAGGGTGATTGCAGATATGCTTCCACTGCATGCCTTGTTGACACATGTACAGGAAGGGTAGGGGTGGTTAAAAAAATGTTTAGTTGAGTCCCCATTAGTAAAACAAGTGAGTGATACACCACTGTTGAGTTGGTGTACTTTCTGGGACATTGTCAAGGCATTGGGTGACTGCAGAATGGAGCAAATGTGTTTCCACTGCATGCCTTGTTGAGCCATGTACAGGAAGGGTAGAGGTGGTAAGAAAAATGTTTAGCAGAGTCCTTAATGTGTGGGAACACCCCTTGTGTATTTTTGTAATTTCTGGGACTCTATCAAGTGTCACAGAATGCATAAGGTTACTGCAGTTGTGCTTCCACTGCATGCCATGTTGACACATGTATTGGGAGGGTAGGGGTGGTTAGAGAAATGTTTAGCTGAGTCCCCACTAGTGAAACATGTGTGTGGTACACCACTATTGAGTTGGTGTAATTTCTGGGACACTGTCAAGTGTCACAGAATGCATTGGGTGACTGCAGATGTGCTTCCACTGCATGCCTTGTTGACAGATCTATAGGAAGGGTATAGGTGGTTTGAAAACTGTTTAGCTGAGTCCCTACTGGCTCAGTCCCCAGTAGTCAAACATGGGTGTTGAACACCAGTGGTGTGTTTGTGGATTGTGTCTGGTTCTCAGTCACAGGAACAGTGGGGTGTTTCAGACTGTTACTGATAGATATTTATCTATCTTTCTGACTGCTAAAAGTGGCTTGTGTGTCCTGGTTGAGAGAAATCTCTCTATCTCATTATTACGTAGGTGTTGCTGTGTGGATAAAGGCCTCTCTGCCTCTCTGGTATGAATGGGTTGTCTCTCACCATGACTGGTATAAATTGTCAGCTTTGTACAGAGGGGTCTAACTGTCTAAATTGTAGATAATGGTGTCTGTGTCTAGCTTACAGTGAAGGTTCTAAAGTATTTGTGCATTAGTGCTCATTTTTTACACTAGTACTGAGTGCTTGAGCCTTATGCTACCCCTTCTATTTCAGGAATCAGTGGTATGTGGTGTACATAATGTACCTGCAGAGTAGAGTTGTGCTGCCTCAAGTACACCTCTATGCACTTGTCTTTATGGCCTGGACCATGCACTGTCCCCAGTGATGGAGGAATAAAGAACTGGATATACCAATCCTTTACCTCCATCTTCAAGTGTACTACATGATAAAGAATTGTCAAGGTCACATGACTCCCATTATGTGTTTATGTGTGTAAAGACCTGTATGTACAGTTTTTAGAAATAACATGATAACAAAGGCAAATATGAAGGGAGTTATGTGCATTTGTGGAATCCTATGTAGTTATAATGAGCTCCACCCACAATAGGGCAATGCACATTGACAAAGGGAGCTACTGTAACTTGTTCTGGGAGAGAGGGTTATGGTTGTGCAAATTTGAATGGCAAGTGACTATAGATCACTGTATTGTTAATACAAATTAACTCGCAGTTACAATAATATGCACTTGGATTACAATATTGACATAATAGCTTGCACAAATAAGTTCTCTCTATGTAGTCCTAAAACTTCAACAATCTTTTGTGCTCTTTTAGTTACACATTTAGTAGCATTTTTAACCATTTGGTTCGGTATATCACTGATGGCATCTGATATGGCTTGTTTGAGGTCCGGGATAGTTTTGGGGCTCTGTGCGTACACAATTCCTTTCAGGTAACCCCAAAGCCAAAAATCCAAAGGTGTCAAATCCTGACTTCTTGCAGGCCATGGAATTGGCCCTCCACGGCCCATCCATCTGTCCTCGAAGGTGTTGTTTAGCCATTCTGTGACTTCATGAAAATAGTGAGATGGTGCTCCATCTTGTTGAAATATTATTTCCTCAATTTTGTCCTCATCAAGAGATGATTGGAGATATGGCCAAAGGCGTTTTAACATTCCTAGATATGACTTTCCTGTCACTGTGCCCTGTTCAAAAAAGTATGGTCCTATGATTTCATCATTAAGGAGTCCACACCAGACCATGATGCCTTCCTTTTTATATGTCCTGTCAACTGTTTTTCGAGGATTGGTTTTGGCCCATGTGATGGCATTATGGATGTTTACTTTACCATTTAATTTAAATATTGCCTCATCCGTCCACAAAATATTCTCCTCATATTCATTGTTGTACTCGACCTTCTCCAACCATTCCTCTGCCCATTCCACTCTTTTCTCGTGGTCTCCTTCTTTCAGTTCCTGAACCATTCTGCTCCTGTAAGCTTTCATCTTCAAGTCTTTTCTGACAATTGTTCGTACTGTGCTATATGGTATATCTGTGGCACATGATATTCGCCTCAATGATAACTCAGGGTCATCATTGATTTTCCTATCTATAGCCTGTATGTTGACTGGACTTCTTCCACTTCTCCTCCTCCCTGAACGCTTACGATCATCTGTGCCACCAGTGTCATAGAATCGTTTCACTGTCCTTAGCACAGTGGATGGGCTTAGAGTGCCAAGTCCAGGATACTTCACCTTGAACTGTCTAACTGTTTCACTTGCATTTCTCGTTTCTGCATAAAGCATCACAATAGTCACTCTCTGATCCTTTGTAAGCTTTGCTCCAGACATGCTGTACAAAATGATTTCAGTATGTAGTTTTTTTCCTGCAGTGCTTTTATAGTGCAGTGGAGCAATTCTATTGGTTCCCGCCAATCACAGTGCTGGAGTGATTCTATTGGTTCCCGCCCAATCACAGTGGAGTGTTTCTATTGGTTCCCGCCAAAATGCGCTACAGCTAATTGATCCTTATTTCCTGTACTTTCTCACAGGCACGTGATATTGAGGTTTATTGCTTTTTAGTCCTACATCAAAATGTATTCAATCTGATGGAGGATATTAACATAGGTACCATATTATCTTATATGTTATCTGTATTAGGGTCAATGTATTATTGTGTGTGTTTGCATATGTACATGTAAATATGTGAGACTGTGATTTTAAAATTCAGTCTATTTTTAACATTATCTTTTTTATTTGTGTAATTGTGAGAACATGGTTAGGTTTAACTGCACACACACTTGTGTGGTCACGTGCATGGGAGCATAGAATAACTCACCAGACCTAAATGTAGTTTCTTAGCATAGGGAGATGGGAGACAGGGAGATGAAGTTGTAGAAAGGTGACAGATAGATGTATGGTGAGTTGCTGGCTGTTACATGTATCCTTTGGGAGTGCATGTGTGTGGTGTAGAAGAGCCTTTTTCTTGGGAGTATCTGACCTTATGAACTGTATCACATGTACCTGCAGGCCAATAGGAGCATGAGAAAGCAAACAGAATGTTATGTTTCTGTATTCCTTTGATGTCTAGTAGTGCAGTAAGAGGAGGAGCTTAAAACACCTCCCCATGACCTCTATGAATAATTTGCATTGATTATGACACCTGCAACCTCCCACAATCCTCCTACCCATCCTATCTCACACATATTCATGAAAGCAGAAAGAAAGGTTCCTCTGTCCAACATGCATATGTACAGATAAAGGTCCTATGGTTGCACAAGCAGTGGGGAGTAATTCCTCTGTTGCACAGAAGTCTCAGTTACAGAAAGGTTCCACTGTGTCATCTGCCTCAGTGATAGAGAGAAAGGTACCTATTTTAGGCAGTTGAAAAGAGGTCTCTCAGCTTCCAAAACAGAGGGTGGCAGTTCTGTTTCCTGGACCATGAGTTTAGTTGATTAATAGTGAAATAGCTACACACACACACACACACTCTCCTATGCTTTTTTGTACACATGATACATATTACCACATCAAGCTTCTAAACATTGATATTTGCAATAAATACACTACACAAAACAAAAACAGATAGTCATGTCACTAAGACAAATTTCCATTATGCAGTAGGAAAGGATTAATCGGTATCTCCAGTTGTTACTTCATCCAAAGAAGCACGGTCCTAGTGTGGAGAACATAAAGACATGCAGACACATACTTATGTACTTGAGGAGACATACCTATACCAGAAGTCTTGTTTTTTAATTTACCTCTCCAAAGTCTCAATGTTTAGCTTGCAAGTAACAACTGTGCCAGCACATGCACCACACATGAAGCGTGAAGACTGAGTAGAAACAAAATACTAGTCTTAAGAAAATACAAACACACACATACACACACATGTAAACCACTCATGTATAAATATACAGGAAGGAATATCTTCATCTCTCTGTCTCCAATCTGTTCTGCTACTCTGCCTCCATACTCACCTTATACTTTTTCCACCGCCAAATTACAAGATAACAAAATCATTACAAATAAGAGGGGTACCAATGGTGCAAATGTATGAGAAGTCCCAAGTGAGGCATCTAAATACCTTACTGGTAGTGAAAGAAAAGGCAGTGTGTGTCACATGGGACATACTTGTAAGTGTAAGGCGAAATTTTTTACCTATCAATTTAGCAGCAATTTAGAGACACGTGACCAAATGGAGAGGAAGCTCTCTGCATAGCTGGTAGTAAGAATGGGTAAAGATATCCCTCATTTAGTTTGCAGAGTGACCTACAATGTACATGTATATCACCATTGGGACCCCATTTTGTGTACCATTGGGACCCCTCTAATGTTTGCACTATAGGGACCACACAACAGTGGGACCCCCCTTTTGTGTGCACCATTAAAACTTTTAATGTGTGCATGAACAGGACCCCTCTTATGTGTGCACCATTGAGACCCCTCTTATGTGTGCACCATTGGGACCCCTCTTATGTGTACACCATTGGGACCCCTATTAGGCCCTTGCTTCCCTGAGGCACACGTACCTTAGCGTGGTGGGACGTTACAGTGCGAGCTGTTTCAGCGAGTTGCATGTTGTTGGGCTGGTTCTGCTCGAAGTGACGCTGTTTTCTCTGAATAATGTCTGTAACAGGAAACAAATGCGCGGGGCTTACATTCTGAACTGATGATTACTTGTTCATGTACAACATACCGTCTATGATCAATAATATTCTGCTCTATGTGGTTACATGCACCAGTGTAGCTGCAGTGCTGAACTGGTTCTGTACTTTTCCCTTTATATAAATGTGTCAACAAAGCATGCAGTGGAAACACATTCATTCCATTCTGCAGTCACCCAATGCATTCTATGACACTTGATAGTGACCCAAAAATTACACCAACTCAACAGGGGTGTAGCAAACACATGTCTCACTAGTAAGAACTCAGTTAAGAATTTTTCAAACAACCCCTACCATTCCTATACATGTGTCAACAAGGCATGTAGTGGAAGCATATTCGCTCCATCTGCAGTCACCCTATGCATTCTGTGACACTTGATAAAGTCCCAGAAACTACAAAAACACACCAGGGGTCTTCCCCACACATGTCTCACTAGTGGGGACTCAGCTAAACATTTTTCAAACAACCCCTACCCTTCCTATACATGGCTCAACAAGGCATGCAGTGGAAACACATTTGCTCAATTCTGCAGTCACTCTATGCATTCTGTGGCACTTGACAGTGTCCCAGAAATTACACCAACTCAACTGTGGTGTACCATACACATGTCTCACTAGTGCGGACTCAGCTAAACATTTTTCTAACTAACCCTACCCTCCCTATACATGTGTCAACAAGGCATGCAGTGGAAGTGCAATCACTCCATCTGCAGTCATCCTATGCATTCTGTGACACTTGATAGAGTCTCACAATTTACAAAAACACACCAGGGGTCTTCCCCACACATGTCTCACAGTGGGGACTCAGCTAAACATTTTTCTAACCACCCCTACCCTTCCTGTACATGGCTTAACAAGGTATGTACTGGACACACATTCGCTCCATTCTGCAGTCACTCTATGCATTCTGTGACACTTGATAGTGTCCCAGAAATTACAAACATACACCAGGGGTGTTCATCACACATGTCTCACTAGTGGGGACTCAGCTAAACATTTTTCTAACCCCCCCTAACCCTTCCTGTAAATGTGTCAACAAGGCATGCAGTGGAAGAACATCTGCAGTCACTCAATGCATTCTGTGACACTTGACAATGTTCCAGAAATTACACCAACTCAACATTGGTGTACAACACACATGTCTCACTAGTGCAGACTCAGCTAAACATTTTTCTAACCACCCCTACCCTCCCTATACATGTGTCAACAAGGCATGCAGTGGAAGTGCATTCACTCCATCTGCAGTCATCCGATGCATTCTGTGACACTTGATAAAGTCCCAGAAATTACAAAAACACACCAGGGGTCTTCCCCACACATGTCTCACTAGTGGGGACTCAGGTAAACATTTTTTAAACAACCCCTACCCTTCCTATACATGGCTCAACAAGGCATGCAGTGGAAACACATTTCCTCCATTCTGCAGTCACCCAATGCCTTAACATTGTCCCAGAAAGTACACCAACTCAACAGTGGTGTATCACTCACTTGTCTTACTAGTGGGGACTCAACTAAACATTTTTTTAACCACCCCTACCCTTCCTGTACATGTGTCAACAAGGCATGCAGTGGAAGTATACCTGCAATTACCCTATGCATTCTGTGACACTTCACAGTGTCCCAGAAATTACCCCAACTTAACAGTGTTGTATCACACACTTGAATTACTAGTGGGGACTCAACTAAACATTTTCCCAACCACCCCTACCCTCCCTATACATGTGTCAACAAGGCATGCAGTGGAAGCACATTCACTTCATCTGCAATCACCCTATGCATTCTGTGACACTTGATAAAGTCCCAGAAATTACAAAAATACACCAGTTGTGTTCCCCACACATGTTTCACTAGTAGGGACTCAGCTAAACATTTTTCTACCCACCCCTACCCTTCCTGTAAATGTGTCAACAAGGTATGCAGTGGAAGCACATCTGCAGTCACCCTATACATTCTGTGACACTTGATAGCGTCCCAGAAACTACAAAAATACACAATGGCTGTTCCCCACACATTAAGGACTCAGCTAAACATTTTTCTTACCACCGCTACCCTTCCTGTACATGTGTCAACAAGGCATGCAGTGGAAACACATTCACTCCATTCTGCAGTCACCCAATGCATTCTGTGACACTAGTGGGGACTCAACTAAACATTTTTCTAACCCCCCCTAACCTTCCTGTACATGGCTCAACAAGGCATCCAGTGGAAATACATTTGCTCCATTCTGCAGTCACCCAATGCATTATGTGGCACTTGACAGTGTCCCAGAAATTACACCAACTCAACAGTGGTGTACCACACACATGTCTCACTAGTGGGGACTCAGCTAAACATTTTCTAACCACCCCTATCCTCCCTATACATGTGTCAACAAGGCATGCAGTGGACGTGCATTCACTCCATCTGCAGTCATCATATGCATTCTGTGACACTTGATAGAGTCCAAGAAATTACAAACATACACCAGGAGTCTTCCCCACACATGTCTCACTAGTGGGGACTCAGCTAAACATTTTTCTAACCACCCCTACCCTTCCTGTACACCCCTACCCTTCCTGTACATGGCTTAACAAGGTATGCACTGGACACAATTCACTCCATTCTGCAGTCACTCTATGCATTCTGTGACACTTGATAGTGTCCCAGAATTTACAAAAATACACCAGGGGTCTTCCCCTCACATGTCTCACTAGTGGGGACTCAGCTAAACATTTTTCAAACAACCACTACCCTTCCTGTAAATGTGTCAACAAGGCATGCAGTGGAAGCACATCTGCAGTCACCCAATGCATTCTGTGACACTTGACAGTGTCCCAGAATTTACAAAAATACACCAGGGGTCTTCCCCACACATGTCTCACTAGTGTGGACTCAGCTAAACATTTTTCAAACAACCACTACCCTTCCTGTAAATGTGTCAACAAGGCATGCAGTGGAAGCACATCTGCAGTCACCCAATGCATTCTGTGACACTTGACAGTGTCCCAGAAATTACACCAACTCAACATTGGTGTACCACACACATGTTTCACTAGTGGGGACTCAGCTAAACATTTTTCTATTCACCCCTACCCTCCCTATACATGTGTCAACAAGGCATGCAGTGGAAGCACATTCGCTCCATCTGCAGTCAACCTATGCATTCTGTGACACTTGATAAAGTCCCAGAAATTACAAACATACACCAGGGGTGTTAATCACACATGTCTCACTAGTGGGGACTCAGCTTAACATTTTTCTATTCACCCCTAACCCTTCCTGTAAATGTGTCAACAAGGCATGCAGTGGAAGCACATCTGCAGTCATCCTATGCATTCTGTGACACTTGATAGAGTCCCACGATTTACAAAAACACACCAGGGGTCTTCCCCACACATGTCTCACTAGTGGGGACTCAGCTAAACATTTTTCTAACCACCCCTACCCTTCCTGTACATGGCTTAACAATGTATGCACTGGACACAATTCGCTCCATTCTGCAGTCACTCTAACTTGATAGTGTCCCAGAATTTACAAAAATACACCAGGGGTCTTCCCCACACATGTCTCACTAGTGGGGACTCAGTTTAACATTTTTCTAACCACCCCTACCCTTCCTGTAAATGTGTCAACAAGGCATGCAGTGGAAGCTAATCTGCAGTCACCCAATGCATTATGTGGCACTTGACAGTGTCCCAGAAATTACACCAACTCAACAGTGGTGTACCACACACATGTCTCACTAGTGGGGACTCAGCTAAATATTTTCTAACAACCCCTACCCTCCCTATACATGTGTCAACAAGGTATGCAGTGGAAGCACATGCGCTCCATCTGCAGTCACCCTATGCATTCTGTGACACTTGATAGAGTCCCAGAAATTACACCAGGGGTGTTCCCCACACATTTCTCACTAGTGAGGTATCAGCTAAGAATTTTTCTAATCACCCCTACCATTCCTGTAGACATGTCAACAAGGCATGCAGTGGAAGCTCATTCGCTCCATCTGCAGTCACCCTATGCCCATTCTGTGACACTGGACACTGTCCTACCTAAGAGATAGAGACCCTCTTATTTCCTTTGATGTCCAGACCATTGGGACCCCTCTAATGGGTGAACCATTGGAACCCCCTTTAATGTCATTGGGTCATCTCTTAATTAATAATGTGTGCACCATTGGGAGTCTTCTTTGGCTCTTGCTCCCCTGCATGAGGCACACGTACATGTACCTTAGCGTGGTGGGACGTTACAGTGCGAGCTGTTTCAGCGAGTTGCATGTTGTTGGGTTGGTTCTGCTCTAAACGACGCTGTTTTCTCTGAATACTGTCTGTAACAGGAAACGAATGCGCCGTGCGTAGTACGTAGGCTTACATTCTGAACCGATGCTTACCTATTCGCGTATACCATAGCGTCTTTGATGAATCACGTTCTGCTCTACGTGGTTACATGCACCCGTGTAGCTGCAGTGCTGTACGCGCGTACCTGCCGGATCGATGGATCGAATTGAAATGATGCCCACCGAGTTTGGTTTGTTATTAAAACCGTTACTGCTGTTACAAACGGCGCGGTATGGCACGATTTGGGTTCTATAAAGATGCTGTGTTTTTAAAGCACTGAAGCACTGCCTGGGAAACAACTTATTTAACGGCTTGGGGTCATTGATGGTAAAAACACTGGGTTTTACAATATTTGCTCCTGCATCTGCATGGGCCACGATGACTATTCGGATAGGTGAATGCAAAGTGCCCGCAATATGATGTTGCAGAGATGCAAAGTTTAGGAGGGTGGGGCTGTGTTGTGGCAATGTATCACGTGAAGGCGATCATTATTCAATTATGTTCACGTGAGGAACTCTCGTTCTCGGACCTAACATTATTTTATATGGATACCGCGCATGCGTAAGCGCTGCCTAACTTCAACAGCTTTAAACTCTGCTTCCAAAACACGAATCAATGCAATTGTTAGTTCCACAATTAGAGTATGACTTCCTCTACGGGTCTAATAATTCAAACTCTGCTTTTCACGAGTCCAATTAACGGAAATTAATAAATTCCGTTTTAAACATTTGGCTTCGTTAGGCACCAGGCTAGATGGTAAACTGTCTATTGGCACGATTATTGGATGCTCCTTTGCATAGATTTACCGCGATATTGGTGATTTATATGCTATAGCTTGACTTTGAGCGGGGGTTTTCCCGCAAAAACCTTAGATAAGGTAGATCACGTGATAAGTAATATTAATAGCTATAAAAATTAATTTTTACACACTCTCTGGGGGTTGTTGCTTGTTGATCAATGCATTGGCATGTATTAAATAAACTTAATAATACCTTTTAATAACTACATATTAATAGCTTTAAGTTAGTCATTGGCATGATTTTTACTTCAAACAGCATAATTTTACAATGTTCAGTTCTGGAGTTATAGCAATTCAAACATTTTGCGCGACTTTTGGATCACCCTGTATATATGATTATCATTTGGGACAGATTTTAAACCGGCAATGAACAGAGGTCCAAGGCACGTCTAGGGTACCTACCGTGCACTCGAGTGACATTGGTACTATTTTTAGTTTATTTTTTGTACAGGTTTCAATCCGCTCTACTCAGAATGACAAGTAAAATAGGGCGATCAGCTTATCAATGCGAGAAACTACATTTTGTACTGAATCGTATCCCCAGACATATACAGGGTGATCCAAAAGTCGCGCAAAATGTTTGAATTGCTATAACTCCAGAACTGAACATTGTAAAATTATGCTGTTTGAAGTAAAAATCATGCCAATGACTAACTTAAAGCTATTAATATGTAGTTATTAAAAGTTATTATTAAGTTTATTTAATACATGCCAATGCATTGATCAACAAGCAACAACCCCCAGAGAGTGTGTAAAAATTAATTTTTATAGCTATTAATATTACTTATCACGTGATCTACCTTATCTAAGGTTTTTGCGGGAAAACCCCCGCTCAAAGTCAAGCTATAGCATATAAATCACCAATATCGCGGTAAATCTTTGCAAAGGAGCATCCAATAATCGTGCCAATAAACAGTTTACCATCTTGCCTGGTGCCTAACGAAGCCAAATGTTTAAAACGGAATTGATTAATTTCCGTTAATTGGACTTGGGAAAAGCAGAGTTTGAATTATTAGACCCGTAGAGGAAGTCATACTCTAATTGTGGAACTAACAATTGCATTGATTCGTGTTTTGGAAGCAGAGTTTAAAGCTGTTGAAGTTAGGCAGCGCTTACGCATGCGCGGTATCCATATAAAATAATGTTAGGTCCGAGAACGAGAGTTCCTCACGTGAACATAATTGAATAATTATCGCATTCACGTGATACATTGCCACAACACAGCCCCACCCTCCTAAACTTTGCATCTCTGCAACATCATATTGCGGGCACTTTGCATTCACCTATCCGAATAGTCATCGTGGCCCATGCAGATGCAGGAGCAAATATTGTAAAACCCAGTGTTTTTACCATCAATGACCCCAAGCCGTTAAATAAGTTGTTTCCCAGGCAGTGCTTCAGTGCTTTAAAAACACAGCATCTTTATAGAACCCAAATCATGCCATACCGCGCCGTTTGTAACAGCAGTAACGGTTTTAATAACAAACCAAACTCGGTGGGCATCATTTCAATTCGATCCATCGATCCGGCAAGTACGCGCGTACAGCACTGCAGCTACACGGGTGCATGTAACCACGTAGAGCAGAACGTGATTCATCAATAACGCTATGGTATACGCGAATAGGTAAGCATCGAATGTAAGCCTACGTACTACGCACGGCGCATTCGTTTCCTGTTACAGACAGTATTCAGAGAAAACAGCGTCGTTTCGAGCAGAACCAACCCAACAACATGCAACTCGCTGAAACAGCTCGCACTGTAACGTCCCACCACGCTAAGGTACGGAGCAAGAGCCAAAGAAGACTCCCAATGGTGCACACATTATTAATTAAGAGATGACCCAATGACATTAAAGGGGGTTCCCATTAGAGGGGTCCCAATGGTCTGGACATCAAAGGAAATAAGAGGGTCTCTATCTCTTAGGTAGGACAGTGTCCATTGTCACAGAATGTGCATAGGGTGACTGCAGATGGAGCGAATGTGCTTCCACTGTATGCCTTGTTGACATGTCTACAGGAATGGTAGGGGTGGTTAGAAAAATTCTTAGCTGATACCGCACTAGTGAGAAATGTGTGGGGAACACCCATGGTGTATTTTTGGTGTAATATCTGGGACACTGTCAAGTGTCACAGAATGCATAGGGTGATTGCAGATGGAGCGCATGTGCTTCCACTGCATACCTTGTTGACACATGTATACGGAGGGTAGGGGTGGTTAGAAAATGTTTAGCTGAGTCCCCACTAGTGAGACATGTGTGTGGTACACCACTGTTGAGTTGGTGTAATTTCTGGGACACTGTCAAGTGTCACATAATGCATTGGGTGACTGCAGAATGGAGCAAATGTGTTTCCACTGGATGCCTTGTTGAGCCATGTACAGGAAGGTTAGGGGTGGTTAGAAAAATGTTTAGCTGAGTCCCCACTAGTGAGACATGTGTGATGAACACCCCTGGTGTATGTTTGTAATTTCTGGGACACTATCAAGTGTCACAGAATGCATAGAGTCACTGCAGAATGGAGCGAATGTGTGTCCAGTACATACCTTGTTAAGCCATGTACAGGAAGGGTAGGGGTGGTTAGAAAAATGTTAAGCTGAGTCCCCACTAGTGAGACATGTGTGGGGAAGACCCCTGGTGTATGTTTGTAATTTCTGGGACTCTATCAAGTGTTACAGAATGCATAGGATGACTGCAGATGGAGTGAATGCACTTCCACTGCATGCCTTGTTGACACATGTATAGGGAGGTTAGGGGTGGTTAGAAAAATGTTTAGCTGAGTCCCCACTAGTGAGACATGTGTGGGGAACACCTATGGTGTATTTTTGTAATTTCTGGGACACTATCAAGTGTCACAGAATGCATAAGGTGACTGCAGATGGAGCGAATGTGCTTTCACTGCATGCCTTGTTGACACATTTACAGGAAGGGTAGGGTTGGTTAGAAAAATGTTTAGCTGAGTCCCCACTAGTGAGACATGTGTGATTAACACCCCTGGTGTATGTTTGTAATTTCTGGGACTCTATCAAGTGTACAGAATGCATAGGTTGACTGCAGATGGAGCGAATGTGCTTCCACTGCATGCCATGTTGACACATGTATAGGGAGGGTAGGGGTGAATAGAAAAATGTTTAGCTGAGTCCCCACTAGTGAAACATGTGTGTGGTACACCAATGTTGAGTTGGTGTAATTTCTGGGACACTGTCAAGTGTCACATAATGCATTGGGTGACTGCAGATGTGCTTCCACTGCATACCTTGTTGACACATTTACAGGAAGGGTAGTGGTTGTTTGAAAAATGTTTAGCTGAGTCCACACTAGTGAGGCATGTGTGGGGAAGACCCCTGGTGTATGTTTGTAATATCTGGGACTCTATCAAGTGTCACAGAATGCATAAGATGACTGCAGATGGAGTGAATGCACTTCCACTGCATGCCTTGTTGACACATGTATAGGGAGGGTAGGGGTGGTTAGAAAAATGTTTAGCTGAGTCCCCACTAGTGAGACATGTGTGGGGAAGACCCCTGGTGTATGTTTGTAATTTCTGGGACTCTATCAAGTGTCACAGAATGCATAAGATGACTGCAGATGGAGTGAATGCACTTCCACTGCATGCCTTGTTGACACATGTATAGGGAGGGTAGGGGTGGTTAGAAAAATGTTTAGCTGAGTCCCCACTAGTGAGACATGTGTGGGGAACACCCCTGGTGTATTTTTGTAAATTCTGGGACTCTATCAAGTGTCACAGAATGCGTAGGTTGACTGCAGATGGAGCGAATGTGCTTCCACTGCATGCCATGTTGAGCCATGTACAGGAAGGTAAGGGGTGGTTAGAAAAATGTTTAGCTGAGTCCCCACTAGTGAGACATGTGTGGGGAACACCCCTGGTGTATTTTTGTAAATTCTGGGACTCTATCAAGTGTCACAGAATGCGTAGGTTGACTGCAGATGGAGCGAATGTGCTTCCACTGCATGCCTTGTTGACACATTTACAGGAAGGGTAGGGGTGGTTAGAAAAATGTTAAGCTGAGTCCCCACTAGTGAGACATGTGTGTGGTACACCACTGTTGAGTTGGTGTAATCTCTGGGACACTGTCAAGTGTCACAGAATGCATAGGGTGACTGCAGAATTGAGCAAATGTGTTTCCACTGCATGCCTTGTTGAGCCATGTACAGGAAGGCTAGGTGTGGTTAGAAAAGTGTTTAGCTGAGTCCCCACTAGTAAGACAAGTGTGTGATACACCACTGTTGAGTTGGTGTACTTTCTGGGACAGTGTCAAGGCATTGGGTGACTGCAGATTGGAGCAAATATGTTTCTACTGCATGCCTTGTTGAGCCATCTACAGGTAGGGTAGGGGTGGTAAGAAAAATGTTTAGCTGAGTCCTTAATCTGTGGGGAACACCCCTGGTGTATTTTTGTAATTTCTGGGACTCTATCAAGTGTCACATAATGCATAGGATGACTGCAGATGGAGTGAATGCGCTTCCACTGCATGCCTTGTTGACACATGTATAGGGAGGGTAGGGGTGGTTAGAGAAATGTTTAGCTGAGTCCCCACTAGTGAGACATGTGTGTGGTACACCACTGTTGAGTTGGTGTAATTTCTGGGACACTGTCAAGTGTCATAGACTGCATTGGGTGACTGCAGAATGTAGCAAATGTGTTTCCACTGAATGCCTTGTTGAGCCATGTACAAGAGGGGTAGGGTTGGTTAGAAAAATGTTTAGCTGAGTTCTTAATGTGTGGAAAACACCCCTTGTGTATTTTTGTAATTTCTAGGACTCTATCAAGTGTCACAGAATGCGTAAGGTGACTGCAGATGTGCTTCCACTGCATGCCTTGTTGACACATTTACAGGAAGGGTAGGGGTGGTTAGAAAAATGTTTAGCTGAGTCTCCACTAATGAGACATGTGTGGGGAACACCACTGATGTATGTTTGTAATTTCTGGGACTCTATCAAGTGTCACAGAATGTGTAGGTTGACTGCAGATGGAGCAAATGTGCTTCCACTGCATGCCATGTTGACACATGTATAGGGAGTGTAGGGGTGATTATAAAAATGTTTAGCTGAGTCCCCACTAGTGAAACATGTGTGTGGTACACCAATGTTGAGTTGGTGTAATTTCTGGGACACTGTCAAGTGTCACAGAATGCATTGGGTGACTGCAGAATGGAGCAAATGTATTTCCACTGCATGCCTTGTTGACACATTTACAGGAAGGGTAGGGGTGGTTATAAAAATGTTTATTTCAGTCCCCATTAGTAAGACAAGTGAGTGATCCACCACTGTTGAGTTGGTGTACTTTCTGGGACAATGTCAAGGCATTGGGTGACTGCAGAATGAAGCAAATGTGTTTCCACTGCATGCCTTTTTGAGCCATGTATAGGGTTATTTGAAAATTGTCCCCACTAGTGAGACATGTGTGGGGAAGACCCCTGGTGTGTTTTTGTTATTTCTGGGACTTTATCAAGTGTCAGAGAATGCATAGGGTGACTGCAGAATGGTTCGAATGTGCTTCCACTGCATGCCTTGTTGACAGATCTATAGGAAGGGTATGGGTGGTTTGAAAACTGTTTAGCTGAGCGGTCCCCAGTAATCAAACATGGGTGTTGAACACCAGTGGTGTGTTTGTGGATTCTGTCTGGTTCTCCATCACAGGAACAGTGGGGTGTTTCAGACTGTTACTGATAGATATTTATCTCTCTTTCTGACTGCTAAAAGTGGCTTGTGTGTCTCAAGATGATAGTGTACGGACTGGTTGAGAGAAATCTCTCTATCTCATTATTACATAGGTGTTGCTGTGTGGATAAAGATCTCTCTGCCTTTCTGGTATGAATGGGTTGTCTCTCACCACGACTGGTATAAATTGTCAGCTATGTACAAAGGGGTCTAACTGTCTAAATTGTGGATAATGGTGTCTGTGTCTAACTTACAGTGAAGGTTCTAAAGTGTTTGTGCATTAGTGCTCATTTTTTACACTAGTACTGAGTGCTTGAGCCTTATGCTACCCCTTCTATTTCAGGAATCAGTGGTATGTGGTGTACATAATGTACCTGCAGAGTAGAGTTGTGCTGCCTCAAGTACGTCTCTATGCACTTGTCTTTATGCCCTGGACCATGCACTGTCCCCAGTGATGGAGGAATAAAGAACTGGATATACCAATCCTTTACCTCCATCTTCAAGTGTACTACATGATAAAGAATTGTCAAGGTCACATGACTCCCATTTTGTGTTTTTGTGTGTAAAGACCTGTATGTACAGTTTTTAGAAATAACATGATAACAAAGGCAAATATGAAGGGAGTTATGTGCATTTGTGGAATCCTATGTAGTTATAATGAGCTCCACCCACAATAGGGCAATGCACATTGACAGAGGGAGCTACTGTAACTTGTTCTGGGAGAGAGGGTTATGGTTGTGCAAGTTTGAATGGCAAGTGACTTTGGATCACTGTACTGTTAATACAAATTAACTCGCAGTTACAATAATATGCACTTGGATTACAAATATTGACATAACAGCTTGCACAAATAAGTTCTAAAAGTAGTTTTCTATATGTAGTCCTAAAACTTCAACAATCTTTTGTGCTCTTTTAGTTACACATTTAGTAGCATTTTAAACCATTTGGTTCGGTGTATCACTGATGGCATCTGATATGGCTTGTTTGAGGTCTGGGATAGTTTTGGGGCTCTGTGCGTACACAATTCCTTTCAGGTAACCCCAAAGCCAAAAATCCAAATGTGTCAAATCCGGACTTCTTGCAGGCCATGGAATTGGCCCTCCACGGCCCATCCATCTGTCCTCGAAGGTGTTGTTTAGCCATTCTGTGACTTCATGAAAATAGTGAGATGGTGCTCCATCTTGTTGAAATATTATTTCCTCAATTTTGTCCTCATCAAGAGATGATTGGAGATATGGCCAAAGTCGTTTTAACATTCCTAGATATGACTTTCCTGTCACTGTGCCCTGTTCAAAAAAGTATGGTCCTATGATTTCATCATTAAGGAGTCCACACCAGACCATGATGCCTTCCTTTTTATATGCCCTGTCAACTGTTTTTCGAGGATTGGTTTTGGCCCATGTGATTGCGTTATGGATGTTTACTTTACCATTTAATTTAAATATTGCCTCATCCGTCCACAAAATATTCTCCTCATATTCATTGTTGTACTCGACCTTCTCCAACCATTCCTCTGCCCATTCCACTCTTTTCTCGTGGTCTCCTTCATTCAGTTCCTGAACCATTCTGCTCCTGTAAGCTTTCATCTTCAAGTCTTTTCTGACAATTGTTCGTACTGTGCTATATGGTATATCTGTGGCACATGATATTCGCCTCAATGATAACTCAGGGTCATCATTGATTTTCCTATCTATAGCTTGTATGTTGACTGGACTTCTTCCACTTCTCCTCCTCCCTGAATGCTTACGATCATCTGTGCCACCAGTGTCATAGAATCGTTTCACTGTCCTTAGCACAGTGGATGGGCTTAGAGTGCCATGTCCAGGATACTTCACCTTGAACTGTCTAACTGTTTCACTTGCATTTCTCTTTTCTGCATAAAGCATCACAATAGTCACTCTCTGATCCTTTGTAAGCTTTGCTCCAGACATGCTGTACAAAATGATTTCAGTATGTAGTTTTTTTTCCTGCAGCAGGGCCGTAGCATCCAGTCCGGCCGGTCCGGCCATGGCCGGACCGGTTTTAGCCAGAAACATTTCAAATTATTAATGATTGTGATAATTATTGCGTATTGGAAATGATCGGCAACGAATCATTTCCTCTGTGGCCGGACCGGTTCTTTTATCGATGCTACGGCCCTGTGCAGTGCTTTTATAGTGCAGTGGAGCAATTCTATTGGTTCCCGCCTATCACAGTGCTGGAGTGATTCTATTGGTTCCCACCCAATCACAATGGAGTGTTTCTATTGGTTCCTGCCAAAATGCACTACAGCTAATTGATCCTTATTTCCTGTACTTTCTCACAGGCACGTGATATTGAGGTTTATTGCTTTTCAGTCCTACATCAAAATGTATTCAATCTGATGGAGGATATTAACATAGGTACCATATTATCTTATATGTTATCTGTATTAGTGTCAATGTATTATTGTGTGTGTTTGCATTTGTACATGTAAATATGTGAGACTGTGATTTTAAAATTCAGTCTATTTTTAACAGTATCTTTTTTATTTGTGTAATTGTGAGAACATGGTTAGGTTTAACTGCACACACACTTGTGTGGTCACGTGCATGGGGGCATAGAATAACTCACCAGACCTAAATGTAGTTTCTTAGCATAGGGAGATGGGAGACAGGGAGATAAAGTTGTAGAAAGGTGACAGATAGATGTATGGTGAGGATGGGATAGGAGTGTGAACGAATGAAGTTGCTGGCTGTTACATGTATCCTTTGGGAGTGCATGTGTGTGGTGTAGAAGAGCCTTTTTCTTGGGAGTATCTGACCTTATGAACTGTATCACATGTACCTGCAGGCCAATAGGAGCATGAGAAAGCAAACAGAATGTTATGTTTCTGTATTCCTCTGATGTCTAGTAGTGCAGTAAGAGGAGGGGCTTAAAACACCTCCCCATGACCTCTATGAATAATTTGCATTGATTATGACACCTGCAACCTCCCACAATCCTCCTACCCATCCTATCTCACACATATTCATGAAAGCAGAAAGAAAGGTTCCTCTTTCCAACATGCACAGATAAAGGTCCTATGGTTGCACAAGCAGTGGGGAGTAATTCCTCTGTTGCACAGTAGTCTCAGTTACAGAAAGGTTCCACTGTGTCATCTGCCTCAGTGATAGAGAGAAAGGTACCTATTTTAGGCAGTTGAAAAGAGGTCTCTCAGCTTCCAAAACAGAGGGTGGCAGTTCTGTTTCCTGGACCATGAGTTTAGTTGATTAATAGTGAAATAGCTACACACACACACACACTCTCCTACGCTTTCTTGTACACACGATACATATTACCACATCAAGCTTCTAAAAATTGATATTTGCAATAAACACACTACACAAAACAAAAAAAGATAGTCATGTCAATAAGACAAATTTCCATTATGCAGTAGGAAAGGATTAATCGGTATCTCCAGTTGTTACTTCATCCAAAGAAGCACGGTCCTAGTGTGGAGAACATAAAGACATGCAGACACATACTTATGTACTTGAGGAGACATACCTTTACCAGAAGTCTTGTTTCTTTTTTAATTTACCTCTCCAAAGTCTCAATGTTTGCCTCTTTAGCTTGCAAGTAACAACTGTGCCGGCACACATGAAGTGTGAAGACTGAGTAGAAACAAAATACTAGTCTTAATTAAGAAAACACAAGCACACACACATACACACACATGTAAACCACTCATGTATAAATATACAGGAAGGAATATCTTCATTCATTGATGCATTCATTTTTCACACATCTCCCACATCTCTCTGTCTCCAATCTGTTCTGCTACTCTGCCTCCATACTCACCTTATACTTTTTCCACCGCCAAATTACAAGATAACAAAGTCATTACAAATAAGAGGGGTACCAATGGTGCAAATGTATGAGAAGTCCCCAGTGAGGCATCTAAATACCTTACTGGTAGTGAAAGAAAAGGCAGTGTGTGTCACATGGGACATACTTGTAAGTGTAAGGCAAAAAATTTTACCTATCAATTTAGCAGCAATTTAGAGACACGTGACCAAGTGGAGAGGAAGCTCTCTGCATAGCTGGTAGTAAGAATGGGTAAAGATATCCTGTATATCACCATTGGGACCCCGTTTTGTGTACCATTGAGACCCCTCTAATGTTTACACTATAGGGACCACACAACAGTGGGACCCCCCTTTTGTGTACACCATTAAAACTTTAATGTGTGCGCGAACAGAACCGCTCTTATGTGTACACCATTGGGACCCTTCTTATGTGTACACCATTGGGACCCTTCTTATGTGTGCACCATTGGGACCCTTCTTATGTGTACACCATTGGGACCCTTCTTATGTGTGCACCATTGGGACCCTACTTATGTGTACACCATTGGGACCCCTCTTATGTGTGCACCATTGGGACCCCTCTTATGTGTACACCATTGGGACCCCTCTTATGTGTGCACCATTGGGACCCCTCTTATGTGTACACCATTGGGACCCTTCTTATGTGCGCACCATTGAGACCCCTCTTATGTGTACACCATTGGGGCCCCTCTTATGTGTACACCATTGGGACCCCTCTTATGTGTACACCATTGGGACCCCTCTTATGTGTACACCATTGGGACCCTTCTTATGTGCACACCATTGGGACCCTTCTTATGTGCGCACCATTGGGACCCCTCTTATGTGTACACCATTGGGACCCTTCTTATGTGCGCACCATTGAGACCCCTCTTATGTGTGCACCATTGGGACCCCTCTTATGTGTACACCATTGGGACCCCTCTTATGTGTGCACCATTGGGACCCCTCTTATATGTACACCATTGGGACCCTTCTTATGTGTGCACCATTGAGACCCCTCTTATGTGTACACCATTGGGGCCCCTCTTATGTGTACACCATTGGGACCCCTCTTATGTGTACACCATTGGGACCCCTCTTATGTGTACACCATTGGGACCCTTCTTATGTGTACACCATTGGGACCCTTCTTATGTGCGCACCATTGGGACCCCTCTTATGTGTACACCATTGGGACCCTTCTTATGTGCGCACCATTGGGACCCCTCCAGACTGGACCCCTCTTATGTGTACACCATTGGGACCCCTCTTATGTGTACACCATTGGGACCCCTCTTATGTGTACACCATTGGGACCCTTCTTATGTGTACACCATTGGGACCCTTCTTATGTGTGCACCATTGGGACCCTTCTTATGTGTACACCATTGGGACCCCTCTTATGTGTGCACCATTGGGACCCCTCTTATGTGTACACCATTGGGACCCCTCTTATGTGTGCACCATTGGGACCCTTCTTATGTGTGCACCATTGGGACCCCTCTTATGTGTACACCATTGGGACCCTTCTTATGTGCGCACCATTGGTACCCCTCTTATGTGTACACCATTGGGACCCTTCTTATGTGTACACCATTGGGCCCCTCTTATGTGTACACCATTGGGACCCTTCTTATGTGTACACCATTGGGACCCCTCCAGACTGGACCCCTCTTATGTGTACACCATTGGGACCCCTCTTATGTGCGCACCAATGGGACCCTTCTTATGTGTGCACCATTGGGACCCTTCTTATGTGTACACCATTGGGACCCCTCCAGACTGGACCCCTCTTATGTGTACACCATTGGGACCCTTCTTATGTGTGCACCATTGGGACCCTTCTTATGTGTACACCATTGGGACCCTTCTTATGTGCGCACCATTGGGACCCCTCTTATGTGTACACCATTGGGACCCCTCTTATGTGTACACCATTGGGACCCTTCTTATGTGTACACCATTGGGACCCTTCTTATGTGTACACCATTGGGACCCTTCTTATGTGTGCACCATTGGGACCCTTCTTATGTGTACACCATTGGGACCCCTCCAGAATGGACCCCTCTTATGTGTACACCATTGGGACCCCTCTTATGTGTACACCATTGGGACCCCTCTTATGTGTACACCATTGGGACCCCTCTTATGTGTACACCATTGGGACCCCTCTTATGTGTACACCATTGGGACCCTTCTTATGTGTACACCATTGGGACCCTTCTTATGTGTACACCATTGGGACCCTTCTTATGTGTACACCATTGGGACCCCTCTTATGTGTACACCATTGGGACCCCTCTTATGTGTACACCATTGGGACCCTTCTTATGTGTGCACCATTGGGACCCTTCTTATGTGCGCACCATTGGGACCCCTCTTATGTGTACACCATTGGGACCCCTCTTATGTGTGCACCTTTGGGACCCCTCTTATGTGTGCACCATTGGGACCCTTCTTATGTGCGCACCATTGGGACCCCTCGTATGTGTACACCATTGGGACCCCTCTTATGTGTGCACCTTTGGGACCCCTCTTATGTGTACACCATTGGGACCCTTCTTATGTGTACACCATTGGGACCCTTCTTATGTGTACACCATTGGGACCCTTCTTATGTGCGCACCATTGGGACCCTTCTTATGTGTACACCATTGGGACCCTTCTTATGTGTGCACCATTGGGACCCTTCTTATGTGCACACCATTGGGACCCTTCTTATGTGCGCACCATTGGGACCCCTCTTATGTGTACACCATTGGGACCCTTCTTATGTGCGCACCATTGGGACCCTTCTTATGTGTGCACCATTGGGACCCATCTTATGTGTACACCATTGGGACCCTTCTTATGTGCGCACCATTGGGACCCCTCTTATGTGTACACCATTGGGACCCTTCTTATGTGCGCACCATTGGGACCCCTCTTATGTGTACACCATTGGGACCCTTCTTATGTGCGCACCATTGGGACCCCTCTTATGTGTACACCATTGGGACCCTTCTTATGTGCGCACCATTGGGACCCCTCTTATGTGTACACCATTGGGACCCCTCTTATGTGTACACCATTGGTACCCTTCTTATGTGCACACCATTGGGACCCCTCCAGACTGGACCCCTCTTATGTGTACACCATTGGGACCCTTCTTATGTGCGCACCATTGGGACCCCTCTTATGTGTACACCATTGGGACCCTTCTTATGTGCGCACCATTGGAACCCCTCTTATGTGTACACCATTGGGACCCCTCTTATGTGTACACCATTGGGACCCCTCTTATGTGTGCACCATTGGAACCCTTTATATGTGTACACCATTGGGACCCCTCTTATGTGTACACCATTGGGACCCCTCTTATGTGTACACCATTGGGACCCTTCTTATGTGTACACCATTGGGACCCCTCTTATGTGTACACCATTGGGACCCCTCCAGACTGGACCCCTCTTATGTGTACACCATTGGGACCCTTCTTATGTGTGCACCATTGGAACCCCTCTTATGTGTACACCATTGGGACCCCTCTTATGTGTACACCATTGGGACCCCTCTTATGTGTACACCATTGGGACCCTTCTTATGTGTACACCATTGGGACCCCTCTTATGTGTACACCATTGGGACCCCTCCAGACTGGACCCCTCTTATGTGTACACCATTGGGACCCCTCCAGACTGGACCCCTCTTATGTGTCACCATTGGGACCCCTCTTATGTGTACACCATTGGGACCCCTCTTATGTGTACACCATTGGGACCCCTCTTATGTGTGCACCTTTGGGACCCCTCTTATGTGTGCACCATTGGGACCCTTCTTATGTGTCACCATTGGGACCCTTCTTATGTATCACCATTGGGACCCTTCTTATGTGTACACCATTGGGACCCTTCTTATGTGTACACCATTGGGACCCCTCTTATGTATACACCATTGGGACCCCTCTTATGTGTACACCATTGGGACCCCTCCAGACTGGACCCCTCTTATGTGTACACCATTGGGACCCCTCTTATGTGTCACCATTGGGACCCTTCTTATGTGTACACCATTGGGACCCTACTTATGTGTACACCATTGGGACCCTTCTTATGTGTGCACCATTGGGACCCTTCTTATGTGTACACCATTGGGACCTCTCTTATGTGTGCACCATTGGGACCCCTCTTATGTGTACACCATTGGGACCCCTCTTATGTGTGCACCATTGGGACCCTTCTTATGTGCGCACCATTGGGACCCCTCTTATGTGTGCACCATTGGGACCCCTCTTATGTGTGCACCATTGAGACCCCTCTTATGTGTGCACCATTGGGACCCCTCTTATGTGTACACCATTGGGACCCCTCTTATGTGTGCACCATTGGGACCCCTCTTATGTGTACACCATTGGGACCCTTCTTATGTGTGCACCATTGAGACCCCTCTTATGTGTACACCATTGGGGCCCCTCTTATGTGTACACCATTGGGACCCCTCTTATGTGTACACCATTGGGACCCCTCTTATGTGTACACCATTGGGACCCTTCTTATGTGTACACCATTGGGACCCTTCTTATGTGCGCACCATTGGGACCCCTCTTATGTGTACACCATTGGGACCCTTCTTATGTGCGCACCATTGGGACCCCTCCAGACTGGACCCCTCTTATGTGTACACCATTGGGACCCCTCTTATGTGTACACCATTGGGACCCCTCTTATGTGTACACCATTGGGACCCTTCTTATGTGTACACCATTGGGACCCTTCTTATGTGTGCACCATTGGGACCCTTCTTATGTGTACACCATTGGGACCCCTCTTATGTGTGCACCATTGGGACCCCTCTTATGTGTACACCATTGGGACCCCTCTTATGTGTGCACCATTGGGACCCTTCTTATGTGCGCACCATTGGGACCCCTCTTATGTGTACACCATTGGGACCCTTCTTATGTGCGCACCATTGGTACCCCTCTTATGTGTACACCATTGGGACCCTTCTCATGTGTACACCATTGGGACCCCTCTTATGTGTACACCATTGGGACCCTTCTTATGTGTACACCATTGGGACCCCTCTTATGTGTACACCATTGGGACCCTTCTTATGTGTACACCATTGGGACCCCTCCAGACTGGACCCCTCTTATGTGTACACCATTGGGACCCCTCTTATGTGCGCACCATTGGGACCCTTCTTATGTGTGCACCATTGGGACCCTTCTTATGTGTACACCATTGGGACCCCTCCAGACTGGACCCCTCTTATGTGTACACCATTGGGACCCTTCTTATGTGTGCACCATTGGGACCCTTCTTATGTGTACACCATTGGGACCCTTCTTATGTGCGCACCATTGGGACCCCTCTTATGTGTACACCATTGGGACCCCTCTTATGTGTACACCATTGGGACCCTTCTTATGTGTACACCATTGGGACCCTTCTTATGTGTACACCATTGGGACCCTTCTTATGTGTGCACCATTGGGACCCTTCTTATGTGTACACCATTGGGACCCCTCCAGAATGGACCCCTCTTATGTGTACACCATTGGGACCCCTCTTATGTGTACACCATTGGGACCCCTCTTATGTGTACACCATTGGGACCCCTCTTATGTGTACACCATTGGGACCCCTCTTATGTGTACACCATTGGGACCCTTCTTATGTGTACACCATTGGGACCCTTCTTATGTGTACACCATTGGGACCCTTCTTATGTGTACACCATTGGGACCCGACTTATGTGTACACCATTGGGACCCCTCTTATGTGTACACCATTGGGACCCTTCTTATGTGTGCACCATTGGGACCCTTCTTATGTGCGCACCATTGGGACCCCTCTTATGTGTACACCATTGGGACCCCTCTTATGTGTGCACCTTTGGGACCCCTCTTATGTGTGCACCATTGGGACCCTTCTTATGTGCGCACCATTGGGACCCCTCTTATGTGTACACCATTGGGACCCCTCTTATGTGTGCACCTTTGGGACCCCTCTTATGTGTACACCATTGGGACCCTTCTTATGTGTACACCATTGGGACCCTTCTTATGTGTACACCATTGGGACCCTTCTTATGTGCGCACCATTGGGACCCTTCTTATGTGTACACCATTGGGACCCTTCTTATGTGTGCACCATTGGGACCCTTCTTATGTGCACACCATTGGGACCCTTCTTATGTGCGCACCATTGGGACCCCTCTTATGTGTACACCATTGGGACCCTTCTTATGTGCGCACCATTGGGACCCTTCTTATGTGTGCACCATTGGGACCCATCTTATGTGTACACCATTGGGACCCCTCTTATGTGTGCACCATTGGGACCCTTCTTATGTGCGCACCATTGGGACCCCTCTTATGTGTGCACCATTGGGACCCTTCTTATGTGCGCACCATTGGGACCCTTCTTATGTGTACACCATTGGGACCCTTCTTATGTGTGCACCATTGGGACCCTTCTTATGTGTGCACCATTGGGACCCTTCTTATGTGTACACCATTGGGACCCCTCCAGACTGGACCCCTCTTATGTGTACACCATTGGGACCCCTCTTATGTGTACACCATTGGGACCCCTCTTATGTGTACACCATTGGGACCCTTCTTATGTGCGCACCATTGGGACCCTTCTTATGTGTGCACCATTGGGACCCTTCTTATGTGTACACCATTGGGACCCCTCCAGACTGGACCCCTCTTATGTGTACACCATTGGGACCCTTCTTATGTGTCACCATTGGGACCCTTCTTATGTGTACACCATTGGGACCCCTCTTATGTGTACACCATTGGGACCCTTCTTATGTGTGCACCATTGGGACCCTTCTTATGTGTACACCATTGGGACCCCTCTTATGTGTGCACCATTGGGACCCCTCTTATGTGTACACCATTGGGACCCCTCTTATGTGTGCACCATTGGGACCCTTCTTATGTGCGCACCATTGGGACCCCTCTTATGTGTGCACCATTGGGACCCTTCTTATGTGCGCACCATTGGGACCCTTCTTATGTGTACACCATTGGGACCCTTCTTATGTGTGCACCATTGGGACCCTTCTTATGTGTACACCATTGGGACCCCTCCAGACTGGACCCCTCTTATGTGTACACCATTGGGACCCCTCTTATGTGTACACCATTGGGACCCCTCTTATGTGTACACCATTGGGACCCTTCTTATGTGCGCACCATTGGGACCCTTCTTATGTGTGCACCATTGGGACCCTTCTTATGTGTACACCATTGGGACCCCTCCAGACTGGACCCCTCTTATGTGTACACCATTGGGACCCTTCTTATGTGTGCACCATTGGGACCCTTCTTATGTGTACACCATTGGGACCCTTCTTATGTGCGCACCATTGGGACCCCTCTTATGTGTACACCATTGGGACCCCTCTTATGTGTGCACCTTTGGGACCCCTCTTATGTGTACACCATTGGGACCCTTCTTATGTGTACACCATTGGGACCCCTCTTATGTGTGCACCTTTGGGACCCCTCTTATGTGTACACCATTGGGACCCCTCTTATGTGTACACCATTGGGACCCCTCTTATGTGTACACCATTGGGACCCTTCTAATGTGTACACCATTGGGACCCTTCTTATGTGTACACCATTGGGACCCTTCTTATGTGTGCACCATTGGGACCCTTCTTATGTGTACACCATTGGGACCCCTCCAGACTGGACCCCTCTTATGTGTACACCATTGGGACCCCTCTTATGTGTACACCATTGGGACCCCTCTTATGTGTACACCATTGGGACCCTTCTTATGTGTACACCATTGGGACCCTTCTTATGTGCGCACCATTGGGACCCTTCTTATGTGTGCACCATTGGGACCCTTCTTATGTGTACACCATTGGGACCCCTCCAGACTGGACCCCTCTTATGTGTACACCATTGGGACCCTTCTTATGTGTGCACCATTGGGACCCTTCTTATGTGTACACCATTGGGACCCTTCTTATGTGCGCACCATTGGGACCCCTCTTATGTGTACACCATTGGGACCCCTCTTATGTGTGCACCTTTGGGACCCCTCTTATGTGTACACCATTGGGACCCTTCTTATGTGTACACCATTGGGACCCTTCTTATGTGTGCACCATTGGGACCCCTCTTATGTGTACACCATTGGGACCCTTCTTATGTGCACACCATTGGGACCCCTCCAGACTGGACCCCTCTTATGTGTACACCATTGGGACCCCTCTTATGTGTGCACCATTGGGACCCTTCTTATGTGTACACCATTGGGACCCTTCTTATGTGCACACCATTGGGACCCCTCCAGACTGGACCCCTCTTATGTGTACACCATTGGGACCCCTCTTATGTGTGCACCATTGGGACCCCTCTTATATGTACACCATTGGGACCCTTCTTATGTGTACACCATTGGGACCCTTCTTATGTGCACACCATTGGGACCCCTCCAGACTGGACCCCTCTTATGTGTACACCATTGGGACCCCTCTTATGTGTACACCATTGGGACCCCTCTTATGTGTACACCATTGGGACCCTTCTTATGTGCGCACCATTGGGACCCCTCTTATGTGTGCACCATTGGGACCCCTCTTATGTGTGCACCATTGGGACCCTTCTTATGTGTACACCATTGGGACCCCTCTTATGTGTACACCATTGGGACCCCTCTTATGTGTACACCATTGGGACCCCTCTTATGTGTACACCATTGGGACCCCTCTTATGTGTACACCATTGGGACCCTTCTTATGTGTACACCATTGGGACCCTTCTTATGTGTGCACCATTGGGACCCTTCTTATGTGTACACCATTGGGACCCCTCTTATGTGTGCACCATTGGGACCCCTCTTATGTGTACACCATTGGGACCCTTCTTATGTGCGCACCATTGGGACCCCTCTTATGTGTACACCATTGGGACCCCTCTTATGTGTACACCATTGGGACCCCTCTTATGTGTACACCATTGGGACCCTTCTTATGTGTACACCATTGGGACCCCTATTAGGCCCTAGCTCCCCTGAGGCACACGTACCTTAGCGTGGTGGGTTGTTACAGTGCGAGCTGTTTCAGCGAGTTGCATGTTGTTGGGCTGGTTCTGCTCAAAGTGATGCTAATTTCTCTGAATACTGTCTGTAACAGGAAACAAATGCGCGGGGCTTACATTCTGAACTGATGATTACTTGTTCATGTACAACATACCGTCTATGATCAATAATGTTCTGCTCTATGTGGTTACATGCACCCGTGTAGCTGCAGTGCTGAACTGGTTCTGTACTTTTCCCTTTATGTAGATGTGTCAACAAAGCATGCAGTGGAAACACATTCACTCCATTCTGCAGTCACCCAAAGCATTCTATGACACTTGATAGTGACCCAGAAATTACACCAATTCAACAGGGGTGTAGCAAACACATGTCTCACTAGTGAGGACTCAGTCAAGCATTTTTCAAACAACCCCTACCATTCCTATACAAGTGTCAACAAGGTCTGTAGTGGAAGCACATTCGCTCCATCTGCAGTCACCCTATGCATTCTTTGACACTTGATAAAGTCCCAGTTATTACAAAAACACACCAGGGGTCTTCCCCACACATGTCTCACTAGTGGGGACTCAGCTAAACATTTTTCAAACAACCCCTACCCTTCCTATACATGGCTCAACAAGGCATACAGTGGAAACACATTAGCTCCATTCTGCAGTCACCCAATGCCTTGACATTGTCCCAGAAAGTACACCAACTCAACAGTGGTATATCACTCACTTGTCTTACTAGTGGGGACTCAACTAAACATTTTTCTAACCACCCCTACCCTTCCTGTACATGGCCCAACAAGGCATGCAGTGGAAACACATTTGCTCCATTCTGCAATCACCCAATGCATTCTGTGACACTTGACAGTGTCCCAGAAATTACACCAACTCAACATTGGTGAACCACACACATGTTTCACTAGTGGGGACTCAGCTTAACATTTTTCTAACCACCCCTACCCTTCCTGTAAATGTGTCAACAAGGCATGCAGTGGAAGCACATCCTATTCATTCTGTGACACTTGATAGAGTCCCAGAAATTACAAAAATACACAAGGGGTGTTCCATACAGATTAAGGACTCAGCTAAACATTTTTCTTACCACCCCTACCCTTCCTGTGCATGGCTCAACAAGGCATGCAGTAGAAACATATTTGCTCCATTCTGCAGTCACCCAATGCCTTGAAAGTGTCCCAGAAAGTACACCAACTCAACAGTGGGGTATCACACACTTGTCTTACTAGTGGGGCCTCAACTAAACAATTTTCTAACCACCCCTAACATTCCTGTACATGTGTCAGCAAGGCATGCAGTGGAAGCATATCTGCAATCACCCTATGCATTCTGTGACACTTGATAGTGTCCCAGAAATTACAAAAATACACCAGGGGAGTTCCCCACACATGTCTCCTTAGTGGGGACTCAATTAAATACTTTTCTAACCACCCCTACCCTTCTTGTACACGGCTCAACAAGGCATGCAGTGGAAACACATTTGCTCAATTCTGCAGTCAACCTATGCATTCTGTGGCACTTGACAGTGTCCCAGAAATTACACCAACTCAACAGTGGTATACCACACACATGTCTCACTAGTGGGGACTCAGCTAAACATTTTTCTAACCACCCCTACCCTCCGTATACATGTGTCAACAAGGCATGCAGTGGAAGTGCATTCACTCCATCTGCAGTCATCCTATGCATTCTGTGACACTTGATAGAGTCCCAGAAATTACAAACATACACCAGGGGTCTTCCCCACACATGTCTCACTAGTGGGGACTCAGCTAAACATTTTTCTAACCACCCCTACCCTTCCTGTACATGGCTTAACAAGGTATGTACTGGACACACATTCGCTCCATTCTGCAGTGACTCTATGCATTCTGTGACACTTGATAGAGTCCCAGAATTTACAAAAATACACCAGGGGTCTTCCCCACACATGTCTCACTAGTGTGGACTCAGCTAAACATTTTTCAAACAACCACTACCCTTCCTGTAAATGTGTCAACAAGGTATGCAGTGGAAGTACATCAGCAGTCACCCAATGCATTATGTGACACTTGACAGTGTCCCAGAAATTACAAACATACACCAGGGGTGTTCATCACACATGTCTCACTAGTGGGGACTCAGCTAAACATTTTTCTAACCACCCCTAACCTTCCTGTACATGGCTCAACAAGGCATCCAGTGGAAACACATTTGCTCCATTCTGCAGTCACCCAATGCATTATGTGACACTTGACAGTGTCCCAGAAATTACACCAACTCAACAGTGGTGTACCACACACATGTCTCACTAGTGGGGACTCAGCTAAACATTTTCTAACCACCCCTACCCTCCGTATACATGTGTCAACAAGGTATGCAGTGGAAGCACATGCGCTCCATCTGCAATCACCCTATGCATTCTGTGACACTTGACAGTGTCCCAGATATTACACCAAAAATACACCATGGGTGTTCCCCACACATTTCTCACTAGTGCGGTATCAGCTAAGAATTTTTCTAACCACCCCTACCATTCCTGTAGACATGTCAACAAGGCATACAGTGGAAGCACATTCGCTCCATCTGCAGTCACCCTATGCACATTCTGTGACAATGGACACTGTCCTACCTAAGAGATAGAGACCCTCTTATTTCCTTTGATGTCCAGACCATTGGGACCCCTCTAATGGGAACCCCCTTTAATGTCATTGGGTCATCTCTTAATTAATAATGTGTGCACCATTGGGAGTCTTCTTTGGCTCTTGCTCCGTACCTTAGCGTGGTGGGACGTTACAGTGCGAGCTGTTTCAGCGAGTTGCATGTTGTTGGGTTGGTTCTGCTCGAAACGACGCTGTTTTCTCTGAATACTGTCTGTAACAGGAAACGAATGCGCCGTGCGTAGTACGTAGGCTTACATTCGATGCTTACCTATTCGCGTATACCATAGCGTTATTGATGAATCACGTTCTGCTCTACGTGGTTACATGCACCCGTGTAGCTGCAGTGCTGTACGCGCGTACTTGCCGGATCGATGGATCGAATTGAAATGATGCCCACCGAGTTTGGTTTGTTATTAAAACCGTTACTGCTGTTACAAACGGCGCGGTATGGCATGATTTGGGTTCTATAAAGATGCTGTGTTTTTAAAGCACTGAAGCACTGCCTGGGAAACAACTTATTTAACGGCTTGGGGTCATTGATGGTAAAAACACTGGGTTTTACAATATTTGCTCCTGCATCTGCATGGGCCACGATGACTATTCGGATAGGTGAATGCAAAGTGCCCGCAATATGATGTTGCAGAGATGCAAAGTTTAGGAGGGTGGGGCTGTGTTGTGGCAATGTATCACGTGAATGCGATAATTATTCAATTATGTTCACGTGAGGAACTCTCGTTCTCGGACCTAACATTATTTTATATGGATACCGCGCATGCGTAAGCGCTGCCTAACTTCAACAGCTTTAAACTCTGCTTCCAAAACACGAATCAATGCAATTGTTAGTTCCACAATTAGAGTATGACTTCCTCTACGGGTCTAATAATTCAAACTCTGCTTTTCCCAAGTCCAATTAACGGAAATTAATCAATTCCGTTTTAAACATTTGGCTTCGTTAGGCACCAGGCAAGATGGTAAACTGTTTATTGGCACGATTATTGGATGCTCCTTTGCAAAGATTTACCGCGATATTGGTGATTTATATGCTATAGCTTGACTTTGAGCGGGGGTTTTCCCGCAAAAACCTTAGATAAGGTAGATCACGTGATAAGTAATATTAATAGCTATAAAAATTAATTTTTACACACTCTCTGGGGGTTGTTGCTTGTTGATCAATGCATTGGCATGTATTAAATAAACTTAATAATAACTTTTAATAACTACATATTAATAGCTTTAAGTTAGTCATTGGCATGATTTTTACTTCAAACAGCATAATTTTACAATGTTCAGTTCTGGAGTTATAGCAATTCAAACATTTTGCGCGACTTTTGGATCACCCTGTACATGGTGGAGCGAGTATAGCGTGTATGGTACGCACTGCTCTAATTTGCACTGTGTGTTTGTCATCTCCATGCAGCGTATTTGAAGTTTTGCAGAATAAAACTGATAATTGCAAACAATTTATTTTGCCAGTGCAGGTGTCAATTTTCAACTGAAATTTGTTTGCCAAAATTTTTCTAATTGGAATTGCTAGGACATAACCTCGGTATTCCTTATTTAATAAGTCTACACGAATCCATTTTAGGGTGTGCATTCGATGATCACTGGTTGTTTTAAAAAAGCGGGTGATTCGATCGACTATTTGCGATTTTCTATTCGGTAGACCATGCAATTCAAAACTGATGCCAGCTGAAATATTACTGGCTGCATTTTCTATGAGGATTGCCATTTTACCATACACGCTTTTGTCAAGAGGATGAATATTTCATCTATACACCGTAGCTAATGAATAGCGCGATGCAAAACCTCGGTCAATATATATTTCAATTATGTATTGTTGTTTTTCACAATGCATCTGTGACTGACAGGGCTCGTCTTTTGTCCATTTCCTCACCTCATGCCTCTGCTTGGCTGTCAGTCACTCCCTCCCCATGACTCAACCTCCACTTGGAGCCTGCTGAGTTTCAAGTAGCACTTAAGTGGTGGTTGGGTATTCCAGTGGTCCAAGGCCAAAGTTGCCCTCACTGTCCTTCCTGTGTGTTGGATGACTTTGGCCATCACTCCCTCACTTGCAAACATGGAGGGGATGTGGTTTCGCGACACAATAAGCTCAGGGATGTGTTTTATGACTTCTGCCAACGTGCTTGCTTGGGTCCACGTCTGGAAATGGGTTGTGGGGCGGGATCTGATTCTCAATCCCGCCCAGCAGATGTTCTTGTTCCTAACTGGGACCTTGGCAAGCCGGCTGCCTTTGACTTGTCCGTCACGTCTACGCTACAATCAAGTGTTCTGCTAGAAGCGAGCGTGACGGCTGGTTCGGCAGCCCTGTTGGCTGAGAACAGAAAACACAACAGCAGCGACAAAAAGTGTGATGAATTGGGGTGGGCTTGTATCCCACTTGTTGTTGAGACCTACGGGTGTTGGGGGGCTGAAGCAGTGGCAGCATTATCAAAGCTTGCAGGTCGTCTCTCCATCAGGAATAATGAACTAAAGTCCAAGACCATTTTTAGCCTGTACAGCCGCCTAGGGTTGACATTAGTAAGGGCGAACTGTAGAGCTGTCCTATCTAGGTTAACATGACTGTTAAAGGACTTACTTTAGTGTATATAATAACAAATGTGCATTTATTCCTTTCATGTATTCTCTCATTATTTGTATCCTACTGAATATTGTTGTTTACTTTGAAAATGTGAAATAGTACTATCCATTTTGCTACACGCAAATGCACATTCACATGTGAACAGAATTAATAATGTCCCTGATAAACAGCTGTGATCTGAAAATGCACATGGAGTGGTGCATGCATGCATGGTTCAGTTTGTTATTTGTAAAGTTTTTTTGGGGTCATCGTAATTCATAAGATCAGCATGCACTTCAACAAGAGCTAAACTGAAATATCAGTCAGTGAGAAAGCACATTTTCCAATCGCCGTGGCCCGTGCAGATTAAAGCAATCAACAGGATACCTATACATGTACAGCTACGTTTTGAAAGGCCTCTTGAATGTAATCATTGGATTGTGAATTAACACAACCTAACATATACACACATAAGCTGTCTATAAATACCATGCAGTATAACGTAACGCAAATAATATGTAATCACATCGCTCTGTCCAGCGCATGGTATCACTGTAACCGCAGAAGTAAACTGATGATCAATTTAAAACAAAATGTTAAGCGATGTTGGTAATCAGTAATATTGGTAGGCCTTATGCGGATGTATTGGTAGAAGTGTACTTATGCGATTATTTGTCTAAGTGGGAATCTAGCGGGACAGTCAAGTTGTCAAACCTGCATCATGGGAGGACGAGACCCTTATTTTGCCAAACTCCTCGGGTGAAAAATCACCAATCATTGCAGGATTCGAACTCGCTACCTCATGATTCATAACCAATACTGAATTTAGCGTTGAGCCAAATGACTAATTATGAATATGATATGCTAAAGCTACTTTTAGCAACATCAGGCTCATACATTTAAGTTGTGTGCCGCTACTTTCGGGCAGAGTACTATGCGGTTATTAATGCAGCCCTAGCCTGGCACTAGACAGGGGTTGATTCACTGAAGATCTATCGCCTTTTCAGTGAAGGATCTTTTGCCATCTGACATGCCAGCAAAAAAATGCTGTCAGGAACGCGAAGTGCTTCTGTTCCGAGGATTTCAGTGCGCATGCTTCAAAAATGCATAGCTCTTTTCCTGTCATCCTGAGCCAAAAAATGCAGACATTTTTGGAGATATTTTAGTTTCTGGGGCTCTGCTGGCCTCAGACCTACATGTAGTCACTATGCTTGCCTGACCACTTTTCAACTGCTCCCTTCGTGTCTGATAAGTCTGGTGTTTCGAATGCTAAGCCTTAAAATTCGTGTGCTCATACGCAACGTTGCCCTCCTACTTCTTACAGTACATAGATACACCCTTGTTGTCCACCTTGCGAGTCATTTTACACATGACACATACATCACCACCAGCAGGAAGAACAACGGACGTGACGTAAAAGTAGCAAATTGCATTCCTTACGCCGTTAAAGGGAAGGGTCTATTGCCACGACACTCCAAACCTGCTCACCTAAATACAGTGCCGACTCAGAAATTTAGAAAGTAATATCTCGGAATTGTAGTCTTTTACAGCGATTCATAGTATACTTTGGCCGGAGTCCTGTCATTGCACTGTACCGCCTGGTAAACACGTTTGGTTGCCAAATGCATATGATGGCTACATGTGTCGTGATTGCAGGCTCAGGCGTAGTCGATACAAGTTCATACAACTTTTGTGCCTTGGTTAAAGTTCAACACTACGAGATACGCGAGTTGATTGGGTTTAAAATATATAAGGGCAATCCCGATCGAAAAAAAACATGCATGGATCCAGGGCCCCGGTTTGCGCAGGACAATCCCGCAAATCCACGCTTTGCGCGTAACATGTATATTTGCATCCTATCTACAATGTTTTACATGTTCTATAGGTTTGTCATTGTTTTATATATGCATATGCATGTCATGTTATATGAGACAAATAAGTAAATATTACCTGAATTACATGTAGTACGGTTTAACCTTTTCCTTACATTAATATTGTAATTGCACATAAGCAATTTCAAACCAGGCGGTGTAAAACTCCACCCTGCAATAGGAGGAATATACAATGAATAAGGAAGACAGTTTAAGTTTGTTCTTATTCGATCCCTGCAGTGCTGTGAGACTTCCTCCTGCTAGAAAATTGTAAACCGAAACTTGGGGGGGGGGGGGGGGGTGGGGTAGGTACATGTAGAAGATTGTCAATAAAGAGCCAATGGGGCATTGTAAAGGTATCTCAGCAGCATTCAATAAATGCTGAATACGAAGGCTAGATGGTCCACAAGCTGTGGCTAGCCTTAGAGAAAGACTTGAGAATGGTAAATACATTAAAATTAGGAGGGAGAATGCCATGCCAGAGTGGAGACAGGTGGCAGCATTGCATGGAAGAGGTCCCTCAGGGTGCTTGGCCTGCAACAGCTTCCAAGCTGTTGCATTGTTGCAAATTGGGTACAACACAAGAAGACGTTAGAATCTGACATGCCTTACCAAACAAACCTTCCCTAGCAAGCGAAACAGTCTTACAAACAACCTCTGCATGCATGATCATTACACCGGGGGAAATAAAGGCTTGGGTGATGCTGGGCCAATTGCATGCTACCAAAGTACTTGGCTCCTAGTATAGTCCCAGTCGTTTCTTTGAATGAATGGTGAACCTTGTTTTGGTTCTGGAAAAGACCTTAGAAATATTATTCACAGAAGGAATATGGTTTCTGATCCAAAGAAAGACTTCAATCATGTGAACTCACAGTTAAGGGCCATAATTAATGCAGCTATGAAGGTTTTTGGAATGGAATCCATTGATGTACTCCCTGCAATGATCTAATACCTACCAACATAGGTGAATACTGTAATGCTGGAAGTTAAAGCACTTCTTTTGAAAGGTACACAAATATGCATAAATATGCATGTGAAGTAATGTCCTTAGGGTTATTGTATTTCGAATACATGCCATTAGAGAAGATCATGAACTATATGAGTACTCAGGTGCTGGAAGTATTTGCTGCCACTTTTTAAAGCTGGAATGGGAACAAGACCTTGCAGTCTGCGCTCAGCTGTGATAGAATTTTCTTGTGTACCTTGTGCTCCACGAGCTCATGATACAGTTATTTGATCCCCTCCAAAAAGTAGATGCATGATGGTAATTATCAATAGTAAGATCATATTGATCATCTATTGTTCTCGAGGACAGTAATCAAAGAACCATTCAATGTGCTTTGGGTATGTGGACAATATTTTTGTAATGCATGCTTCCGTTATAGCTATCATGTCATCCATCATTGTCACATTTTTGGGTATAATACCCAAAGGAACCCGGTGTCATGGAATAGATTATCCCCCAATAAATTCATCCCTCGCATAATCTATTCTGGAATACATGTAGATTATCCCCCTATAGGATAAATTATTCCGGAATAGTTTATCATCCCTTGGAATAGATTAACCCCCTTCATAAAACGCTCACTCGTGTCCAATATAATGGATGGATGTAAAAGAATACGACGAAATTGTTCGTTTCCTTGAGAGCAAAGACAGTGAGCAGCGAAATTGGCCTCGAGATGTGTTGGAGTCAAAAGATATCAAAGACGCTAAGGGGGCTTATCGACTGAAATGTGAGGGTTTCATAACCGAAGATGGGTTGCTTTTCAAGACAAAAAGGCACAAGAAAGGGCTATACAGGAGGAAGAGAGGTATCGAGTTGTTACGGTTGACGATAAGGTTAGACTGCTTGGCACCGTTTACAAAGATCCAGCAGGCGGTCACTTTGGAGTTCATAAAATGTATGTAGTATTATACGTTGTGAATTGGTTTCACTATATTCATGACTTGTATATCCTTCTACTAGCAATCTAGCATGTAAAATCATGAGATAGATCCTATTAAAATTGTTATTTGATTTATCTCAGTTGTATAGCAGCATAGGAATTTACTATACTTTGCCTTTCTTTTAATTTGAAGCAATCACTGGTAATTACTTTCTGATGTGTTTCTTCAGTTCATACATGCATGTATGTAGGCAAGAGAAACTTGCATTACGGC
Source organism: Spongilla lacustris (assembly GCA_949361645.1). NCBI lineage: Eukaryota > Metazoa > Porifera > Demospongiae > Spongillida > Spongillidae > Spongilla > Spongilla lacustris. Next base: position 2,908,292 of record OX442417.1, on the reverse strand, counting down.
TGATGGAGAGGTGATACATGCAAATCAACAACATGCAAATCAAAAGATATGTATTTACTTGCACTAATGCACACAACAGTCCATCTTCAGTGGTCACTATCAATGATAAAACAGAACAGTTCATTCTGAACCAGTGTTCCGCAGGAGTGTTAAAGGTTCTATTGAAAATGTTGCATTATTACAAATTTTCATGAACGCATCTGATTTTGAACTTTTTAACAGTTCACCAGTAATTCTCTTCTGAGACAAGTATAGTATGTTCTTGTATAAACAAATTTTTTGTAATCATTACATATTGATCAGCTGAACATCACCAGGAATCAGCACTTGTCCTTTGAAGATCTTGTATGATTATGAGGTTAGAATGCGTATATGTGCTGTTGCTAACATGCACATCACTTGTTAGGAACATCTGCGGCTGATTTGCAAAAACCTGGTGAAGTCAGGCTTCTTTGATGTTTACATTCAAGGAAAGCATGATGGAGTGTTTAGCTAAATAAATCATACACTGAGCTTAAGTCTCTCTTTAGAAAGTGGCCCATCATTAACTGCAAAGTGGTATGCTGTAGTTATGCATTTATCAATTAGAAAGTGTTCAATTCTTCATGAAGGTGGATGCAGTTCAGCACTTTTTATATGGAATTGCCATTGATGAGGGATATGGAGGCAACAGAGAAAACATCCTTGCCTGGGATGTTCTGTACCCAGAGGTAATCTATTCAGATGTTTATTATACATAATGCTTTTAATTTAATGTTTCTATCACTTATAGCTGATGATTTCAATTATTTCCAAGAGCAAAGAAATGAATTATGAAGAAGCAGTATTATTTTATGTGGACAACCTTTTGAACTGAAAGCTTGGATTATTATTGAACCTTGAATAATATGCAGTAATTCCATGCAAGAAGCCATTAATACACGCGCACGTAAATATAAGTTCACGAGAGAGAGAGAGAGAGAGAGAGAGAGAGAGAGAGAGAGAGAGAGAGAGAGAGAGAGAGAGAGAGAGAGAGAGAGAGAGAGTTAGAGAGAGGGAGAGAGAGAGAGGAGAGAGACGAAGGGAGAGAGAGAGAGGAAAGAGAGAAATATAGAGGGAGGGAGAGAGAGAAAGAGGTGGGGGTGGGGCATGAGGGAGAGGAAGAAGAGGGAACGGGGGGGGGGGGGGATAATCTATTCCGAAGGGGGATAAACTATTCCGGAATAATTTATCCGGGGGATAAACTATTCCGGAATAGATTATCCGGGGGATAATTTATTACGGGGGATAATCTATATTTCGTGACACCGGCTCTGCACATCAGTTGCAATGAAAAAATTACATTAAAATTACATTAAAATTACATTAATCAGCAATCTGCGGACTATAGTCTCGCGGGCCATGACGTAATAAATTAGTCATTACGTCACGGCTGTTTCATTCCCATTGACAAAAAGGCTACGCCCCGTGATACGAAATTTTTTCATAGCAACGGACCTAATTACGACCTTAGCAACCAACATGTGCTTAAAGATGCTCTTTTTTTACCACGAGGACTGTTTTGAACTCTTCTTTAGACTTCGGATCTTATTTCTATATTGTCTGGCGCTCTGAACAATGTGAGTTAATACCGCCTATATTCTGTCGATACTATGTTATACGCTCGCGAATTCTGTGTGTATTATTTGAGGTCAGGTGATACAGATTGCTCTGGTACTTTTTCCGCCCTTATGAAGTACCCTGAAACTGTTATAATATAACTGAGATAGTTTTGGCTGTTAGATTTTCAATAAAACTCGTGGTGCCGCGATTCCTAGCTCATGCAGTATGCGTTTGGAATATTGCAATATTTCCGCGATGTTTGACGCCATTGACCTCTCCTACCTAGCTTAACCTGGCTTACTTGAATCGTGATGCCATTTTAACACTTTAGCCCACCATCCAACACTCTTGGCTCCATTAGGCTGTGTTGTCTAGTGAAGACACATGAGAATAAATATGGTATTACTCAGTGTTATTGCGCATATTGCATCTACGTATATACGTAAGCTTAAGTAGGAAGTGTTGCACTCTGAATTTGAGGAAAGACCTTTAAGTAGTGTTCCTTCACAATGCACGTAAGCCTGTCTAATGGATTGGGTGTGGTTTTATACGTAGCTGCAAGGTTGAACTGGGAGTGCATGGACTTGGTCATCAACCCACATCCGGCTTTGCATGGTGGGAACGAATCCAATCCACCCTTGATCTCTTCTCCACCTCAGTCCAGAAACAGCAAACTGAAAATGGAGTCAATTCTACCTCCAAGTTATCACCGACTAGTGATTTGAAAGAACCTGCTATACCAAGGCTAACTCCTGCCTCCTTCAACCACCTGCAATAGTAAGTGGCCTGTGAAATCCAAATCCATCCATATATGCAGTTGCATAAAGGAGCACTAATTGCATCACAAAGGGTTGTGGGAGGGGCCAATAATAGCATGATGAGTGTTATTGTATATGTACTGAGTTAATACCTTCTCAACATTCTATGGCAACCCCAAATCAGCCTTGAGTGCCAGCCCTATGCCTTTGGTGATCCCTGCAGACTTCAGCAAAAGCTCCTCCGTTCTGTCCAAGGATTTCAGTTCAGTTTCAAATATGACAGTGGAGCTCTTTGCACCTAATGCTACTGATTTCATTAGCCCGATGCTTCCTGCTGCATTTACTGAGCTGGCTGATGGCTGCTCGTGGCTGTGTTATCCACATAAGAGTCAAAGGCTGGAAAAAAAAGACCATGTGTTAGTTTGATACAGTAACATTGCATGTATGTACTTACTGCTCCTCCTGCAGGTAGTTGTGTACTGCTGTTTTGAAGATGTTCGTGTACAACTTGTGCTGCTATCTTCAATTGTGGCTTGTTGTGCTGACCGCAATGGTGTGTGTTGTAAGCTGGCGACAACATCTGTCCCACAATGCATCACTATGTCACCAAGCAACTGAACATGCTGTTTGAGCTCGGCTAGCTGAAGACTGGTGACTGAATAGCAGCAGGGGCACTTCAGTCGTACAGTGACACAAATCCACTCCTTTAGACACCAACCACAAACATAGGCATGGCATGGTAGCTGTATTGGTTGATGTAGCAGTCCAAATAAATTGGACACATAACTGCGTCTACCATTGACAATATCTATTTTGTTAACACAGAAGGCATAGGTACTTTGGTGATAATAGCAGGTGGAGCAAGTGCATCTATCACAGCCATCATGTCTTTTGGTGTGCATACCATAGCTACTGACTTTGAGGCAGCTGCAATCCTATTACTTGAAATGGTACATCATGGCTTGTAAAATGGTTTTCATGCCTACAACATAACATCATGTTAAGCACATGTACTTGTAATACATGAATCCTGAACCAATTATATGGCTGCACTTGGCACTTGTATTGGTTCTTTAAATTTACACCACCTGCATTGCCTTAGGCACAATGTGCAGAACAATTGTGGGTGGATCTCCTCCTGGTCTGGTTGAGACACTGATGTCAAATGCAACCAATGTATATAGACTATCTAGGCTCTGCACTGGTATGTAGGCTCTGCACTGGTATATGTAGGCTCTTACTTTGTTGGTTTGCCCTTGGCTTTGACTCCTCTTTGAAGTTTGCACCGCCAATCGGTATGGCTATTTATGAGGTGGTGCGCATTATTCATGATGTGGATGGTGTGATATTATGTATTTCTGTGAGTGGCAGGAACTGCGGCCCCACGAGTAAAACGCATATTCTTACGTGAAAAAGGTTGGTCGTTCCACTTTTGCGTCTTTTTGTACCACTTATAAGGGCGGGAAAAAAAGGTACGAAGGTCAGAATGAATGGCATTTTTCGCGCCATTTGGAGAGTACAATATGCGCGTGGCAAAGTGTGCAATCCTGCTACGCGTTGGGACATGCGTTTAAGTGAAAATAAAAACCAAACTAGTTTTACTAGTTGGAAATGGTTTCAAGATGTGCATTACAGCTACACGTTTTGCATTTTTAATCGGTGAACTTTTAATGAGATGACGGCTAGCCATGTTTTACTTGAACCGTAAATAATGTCACTGTGTTCTATTTATAAGCCTTTTGTCCACTCGAAACAGCCGTGACGTCTGGAGACTATAGGCAACATTCCGTTAGCAGCAGGAATGTTATTATCGGCCAAGTCACATGCCACGAATGTAATCAGTACCCGCAAGTGGGAGTGTCAGCTGAACCACGTGCCCGCAAATCTTGCCTGCAAGATACCGGCAACCAAATTCATGGCAAAAGTTCCTACAGCTAGCTACAGAATGTGAGTGCATGTACCGTAAAACTGAAGACAACAAGAGATAGGCGGTCACTTCATAATATAGCCAATGGCTAGGTGCTACGCTATTTAGTTGAAATGATCCATGATATCGATACTCTTGGCACTAATGCTACAAAGGTTATTCCCCCCCCCCCCCCCCCCCCCCCCCCCCCCCCCCCGTGTATGCTTAAGAAGAGTTAAAATAGCAGTAGACCTCAGTTCACAACTCCTAAAACATAAAGAACTGATTCGCCATCAGCAAGAAACGCTATCTTGAAAGCGTGTCTCCTTGTCTAAGGATGTGAAACGCGTAGCGTAGGTAGTCTCGTACCCAGACCCAAACGTACGTAAGCATTATCGCTTACAGTATAATGCAACGCGTAGCGGTGATGTAATCCATCCGCTACTGCGAGTGTGGGTCTGGGTACGAGACTATAGCGTAGGGAAGCTGGCAATAGCACAGTGATTTCCCACTTCCAGTTGGAAGACACACAAATACGCCTCTGCCCTTCTAAAAACTTCGCACATATCTCGATAGCGCTCTCAATATCTTCGTCAATATATAAATGTACGATACTACAGCATGTATTCATCGACGGTCATGTGACCGCTGCAATCTGATAGTCTCCGCGATACTACTGCGAACTGCAGGATAATTACATTCCTCTGGCACAAAACCTTCTACGGTCTGGTTCCCAGACTAGTTGTGTAGTATGCCCCTCGACATTTGTGATAACGACACAACAAATACGCAGATCCACCACTTGGCCGTGGCGCGCTTTGCTACCTCCCTGATATGCCTGACACTCGGCCTGCCGATTTTGGGGCTCATCTGTGCCCGCAAATTCTTCAAGACCGCCACCCAGAGGCAGTACCTGTACCTCGTACTGGCTACGGAGGCCTACCTGTTGGCACTTGCGTGCGGAGTCGACAGGATATTCACCGACTACGTAACGCACGACGGTGTCTGCGCGGCCCTAGGGTTCCTAACTCAGTGGGCGTCCATTACTGAACTTTTCTTCACCTTCTCGGTCATTGTCCTCCTCCATTTGGCCATCCTTCGAAAGCACGTGCACTTGGCGCCAAATTTCTGCCTCCGTAAATTCAGTCAGAGGTACCAGCTGGTTCTAGAAGTAACGTTCGTGATAATCAGTATCGTGTCTCCCCCGATTATAAACTCGCTGCCATACAAAGACCACACCTATGGGTTATCTGGGGCGTGGTGTTGGATCATCAGTTTGGACAATCTAAACAACTGTACAGACGTCGGATTTGTATACCAGCTCAGCCTAAACTACGTTCCAACCTTTTTCATCAGCGCGGCGATTGTTGTTCTAACTGTTGTCACAAATGTGGTCCTCTGTCATGCCGCCTGCAAGCACAGGGACATGAGCTATCACCACCGCAAAAGGGCCAAGGAGGTCGCACTTCTGCTCCTGTGCATAATTCTCTCTTCCTCTCTAATCGTTCCCGAAATCGTTACTCGGGCGATCATCAATTATCATAACTCCTATGGTGCACCATACGCTGTGGTCATGTTGTATGCGGTGGGGACCCCTTTGGGACGACTGATACTGTCCTGTGACCTGCTTCTCTACCTGTACTCTTTCAACATCATCAGCGGCAGTGAACAAATTGCTCTGAGCTGCAGGCGCTTCTCCTATAACTACAGGAAATACATTCGTCTTGATGCCAAAGATGGCGATACTACCAGTACTTCAGTGAACACCTAATTTACAGTTGTGTGCATTCCATGGCTAAATTTACAGTGCTGATTTGCGGCTCAGAACTAGGCCTATTGATTTTCGTAGTATATCCAATATTTCGATAATTTGGTCATATGCGAGTCTGGGGAGCAGATGACTGGCATTCAGCAGTCAGTCTAGACTATCTGACGGTATATGTTGATATGAAATTCATTAGGCTATGAATTTCATTATAATCGACCGTGGGGTCAGGTTCATCACATCTGATGAGCAGTCCTTCATGTCTCCCTTAATTTGTGCTGCTGCTTGGCCAGCCTCCAATAACGCTACCAAATATATGAAATACATTTCCCATGAGATATCTCTTTTTCCACGTCCACCATCACCAGTATCTGCTGAAGTATACATGTATGAAGCGAGGGGCGGGGGCAAGGAATATTTCTTGACCACCCATCGTCAGATTTCTTAAAAGGGTACCCACCACCCCCTACGCCCCTTTCTCAAACACGCGTAACCACAATCAGCACTGACGTTACAATGAATACATAATGCCTTATCACAACATTAGCTATAGCCTGCAAGAGCTGAGGGAGGGATTGGTAACAGATCTAGATGCAGCATCATCCTTCAACCTGGTGAGGTCTATCTTTAGCCTCTTCTCCTGATCCTTTGCTGTATACTCTTTGCCCAGTACTCCTAGGTACTCCTCTTTGTGGATGGCAAACTTCGCAGCCTCCTCCGGCTCTGTCAATTTTTGACCTGGGTGAATAGACTGCATGTAGGGTGTGTAACCGGTTATCAGGTTATTCGGGTTATTCGGATACTCGCAAAAACCTATCCGTTCGAATAGTAATTTAGCATTACTCGGAAAAATCGATTATTGGATTTGTTCTATTCGAAATAACCGGTTTGTGCATCTCCATTCGGAGGTACTTAGGTATTCGTCGTCCGCATCGACAATTCGCCCATTATTCGGATACAATTTTATGATGATATCCGGATACCCGTTTACGATGTTACATGTACGACAATAATTACTTCTAATTTGAAGTTAATTAACGTCACTGTTGTTACTTTACCGCACGGCTGTTACGTATGTGCCATTAGGTTTTACAATTAGATTGTGTTAACTGAATTACGGTATATATTTAAAATGGCGTACACAAACCTCATTATGAAATCACCAACTTTGGAGATATTTTATGCAAAAACCATGGAAGCAAAATAAAAACCATTACATGAATGGTGTCGCACACATATTCGAAATACTACGTAAATATAGGCGCAATTGAAAACAGCTTGTTACAAGATGCTACAGCTTACGCGCATAAAGGGACTTAACGAGGGGTTGAAAATAGCATGTTTTCTAAGCGGTTGTACTCCCAATCCTCCAGATAAATCAGGTTCAAAAACTTTGCACGAAGCAAGCCAGCTATGGTGAGTATTTCTATGCATAAAATAAGTTACTACACGGTCTATAACGGGTCTTAATTCCTATTCGACCGCTACGATGTAAATATGAATAATCGAACTGCAGTTGGGCGTAGCCCGATCTTCGCGTATTAGCGGAAGGTCGGGTATCAAGCCTATACCCGGATTTGTACCCATCTCATTCTGATAGGTACAAATCCAGGTATAGGCTTGATACCCGACCTTCCACCAATACGTGAAGGTCGGGCTACGCCCAACTAACTGCACACCACAGGATCTATGGAGCCTGCAGTACACAGGTGCAAATTGAATGAGTTGCGTAGGGTGTGTGGGTGCGCAAAACCAGCTGCAGCTAAAAAAACGATACCTCTGCATGTATGCAGTGCTATTATTGCAACAGCCATCAGATCCACCCACCAATGCAATGTTGTGCAACAGGTTGCCACCTAACTGTTACAACAGCTGCCTTATACAAGAAACCTTATAAATGTGGTCTGAAACCTTATTATGACTGCTATTTGGCCCTGGAAACCATGTATCACATAAATTTGAAATCCAAATTTCTCCCCTGGAAGCTGATGAGGCACAAGCCGGCCTTGTTCTAGGTCACACTAATAGTGATTTGTCCTCTTTGCTCCTCCTGATTGGATGAGGCAGGCCATCTGATCACCATGCTCTAACATGTCATTCAGGAGGTGGCTTAGGGGCACGTCACTATCGCCTCTGTGACTGTCCTGCAGAAATCTGCAGCTTGTCTGGGTACATGTATGAACTATGAAGGGAAATCCCCTTGCATGTGAGACTTATAAGGGTATACCTCCAAAGGCACAATGGCCCCTAGCTGAGATATCTGGCAACACTCCAGCCCAAGTTGTAGAGCACATCGTGACCATAGCACCATAAAAAATTCAATTCAACCACCATTGGCCAATACACAGCTACTCTTTGCCATTAGTCAGCTGAACTGTCCAATTTGCCTCAGTGTGTTGAGGTTGCCACATGACCAGCAGACTTGTGTGTACTCGCTGTCTGGCTGAATGGATCCGCCTGAGAGGTTCATTTCGTCCCTGCTGCTATGACACCACTCCACTGGAGTGCACACAACTCAGTATACGTAAAGCCAGTGTCCTGGTTCAGCTGCTGCTAAATGGTGAGAGCTGTTAATTATGACACACACATACTTGCACTGAACAATCAAGGTGAACAAAGAGGAAATGCAGCTTGTGCATACCATTGTACACAGAATGGTATTTGCATTTGCATTATAACTGGAGGAACAGTAAGCTTATTTTTCTTTAACTTGCACTTACAGCCGTTGATCGTGTAACAGTGCCAAAAGCGCCCATCACATAGCTGAGCAAACGCACACGTAGGCGTCGTGTGCTTGAGCTCCACAGGACACGTAATGAATCCATGTTAAAAAGCAACTTATTCCGACGTTCACAACTCACACACTAAATCGAGTAGTAACGTATTGACGACAAAAATTCCACTATCCCCTATCGTTTTCACACAAGATCATCTGGAGGTTTAGCCAAAAACATGAAATGTTCCCACGACGTCTTACGAGGATCCTCCCGTATTAATCTGTATAGCGGAAGTCCAAAATGTTTTTATGACTAGCAAAATGCACCGACGTTTACCAACTGCTTTCTCTGTCCACCTGTCCTGTTACTTCGTGAAACCTAGCGATTAGAAGCCTAGAAAAAAGGGTTTCTTTCCAAGGTAGGCGTTGCTATGGAACAAATTAGCCATGTTGCTAGGTACTTAATATTCTCAGCGGACGTGAACCTAATGTCCACGTTTCAATGGAATTGTAACAGCCGTGACCGGTATACTGGAACTGAGGGATCTACGTGATTTAGAATCCCCGAGGGCCCTGGGCTGTAGCGTCCCGAGCGGTAGCGAGGGCGCTACTAAGGGCTCGAGGGATTCTAAATCACGTGGATCCCGAAGGTGACAGTGTCTAACTAATGCAACGCCTATGTTTACGTACTTATTGTACCGTTAAAATTATATTGCGCATGCGTGGTTTCCGTATCAACGGTAAAAAAAATTGACTTGCTTGTTGACGACTGAGACTGAGGGTTCAAAAAAACCCTAGCGAAGACTTGCCGTCGTGACTCGCGAAGTAGAATGCTAGAGGGCGGGTACTCAAGTCTGGTGACCCGACTCAATTGTTGTACAGGAAGATACTAGAGCATGTACTCCGATATCAGTCTACCACTTCGAAGATACGGAAAATAAGGCATGTTCATCGCGGAAAACTGTTGGTGTTCATATAGCGCCATTTTACCTTTTTAAATAAAAAAAACATTCAATTAGTTAAGACCTGCCCAGTTCGATAAATGAAATCCGTGAGGGCTATTAAGACCAACAGTGTTCCTAACTCTGCGATAAATTTTCCGTATGTTCGAGCCAGTACTATAAAATCAACTCTGGTCCCCAGACCGCGGGTATTCTAAGTGCCAGCGGGCGGGTATTCTAAGTGCCAGAGGGCGGGTATTCTACCGTAGAATACCCGCCCGCTGGCATTTAGAGGACGCGATTACGCTATAACGAGGTCTCTACGAAAAATATGGTACCTGCAATAGACCAATCAGATTGCGAGATTCCATTATGCTATAGTCTAAAAATATGTACGTGGGGACGAGATCAAACCTTGATCTCGTCCATTATAATACATGTACCGTCGGGCAGTAATTCGAACTAGCCAAAAGAGATAAGATATCCCTCATCACGTGTCATGACGACGGACAGCTCCAGCTACAAGTCAAAGTTAGTTCGCTTAGTGCATTTCCAACGAGCTGGTTTCTTGCATCAATCTCTCTGAGCTGATATAATTTGCCGCGATCGTACTTGTAGGCCTAAGCCTACTTTGGTATTTTCAAAACTCGCGATGGTGAAATGGAGGCTGCATGGCTGGTGGTGCGTAAACGTCTATTCTTTTGGCATCAAGTGCGATGTGTACAACTGTATATAGGTAGACCTCAGCGTGGCCACGCTAACTTAGGTCGGGACACGCCCAACTAGGTATGTGGTTAGGCCAAGCGATTTAGGCCTATGTAGGTAGCTGTGGTTGTGTGCTGAGTGCATCTGGTGTGATGTGGGGTAGCTGTGGATGCATGCTGAGGGTACTAATTTGGTGTAATGTGGGTAGTTGTAGTAGGGTGTCTGGTGTACTCATGAGGGCATTTGGTGTGGTGGGGGTAGGTGTGTTTGTGTGATGAGGGCATCTGGTGTGGTGGGGGTAGGTGTGTTAGTGTGATGAGGGCATCTGGTGTGGTGGGGGTAGGTGTGTTAGTGTGATGAGGGCATCTGGTGTGATGGGGGTAGGTGTGTTAGTATGCTGAGGGCATCTGGTGTGATGGGGGTAGGTGTGTTAGTGTGCTGAGGGTATCTGGTGTGATGTGGGTAGCTGCAGGAGGGTCTCTGGTGTGATGTGTACATTTAGGTGGCTCAGTGAGCAGAGAACCTGAATAACCTAGGTATTCGGCTGGCAAATTGTCAAAACCTATTCGGAAAAATCGATTTTCTTTTTTCAAGTATTCGGAAAAATCGATTTTCAGATCCAGAAAAACCTGAAAAATCGATTAGTGTTTTAAAAGTATTCGGAAAAATCGATTTTCATTTTTCAGGGGAGGTTACACACCCTAACTGCATGTGGTCTGAGTATAGTACGTGGTAGCTCCCACACATAGTGGCGTATACAGTCCCTGTTGTGCTCAGGCATATTTGACGACATGGAACAGGTCTGTTGGTGTATGGATTGCATTGGCAAGTGAACCTTTTCCCACAGCTCTATACAGGCAAATGGACAGTTTTTTTTTTTTGCACCATTTACTAGATCCACCTTGTGAACTGCAAATGCCCAGTTTTGGACGAAGGGCGAAGGCACATCTGGCAAATACCCCCGACAGAACGGCTTAGCCTTAGGCAACCTCTGGTTCTGCTCCGCTACACTACTGTCTATGAACGGATTCCTCGCAAGCAACGGCAACGGATTCATTGCCAACGGGTTTCCTCGGCATTTGCAGCGCTCGTGCACAGGAGCCGCTGCCTCTTTTCTGCAGGTGGCTGCGATTGCTGCATTTTCTGCATGTTCATCTCTGTGGTCTCTTGCCACACCTATCACAATCCAAAGCTAACCAAATTAGGAAACTACCACAAGAGGGTTAAATGTTAAATCGTTCGCTGCCTGTTTCACAAGTGTCTAGCGATTGTATGTGGGATCTCAGTGAAGTCCTTTAGGTGAGAGAAATAGAATCATGCAACTCCCATGTAAATTCGAAGCGAAAGAAAAAAAGATTTAAAAAACACGTGAATTTTTCTTAAAATGTAATTTTAGCAGGGGGTACCACCCCCTTCGCCCCTTTAAAAAAACCATTATATCTTTTTTCTTTTAAGTCCGATTTTCATTTTGAAAGCAGATTCGTACACCCGTCTTTAAACTCTACAATATTAGACGATGGGATCCGTGAAGACAAATTATTACATCAAGATTTTAATTGGTCTTGCATGCATAAATTACTTACTTGCATTGAATTTCACGTACATGTAGACAACTATAGCCCAAGACTTCATTTAAGTTTCCATTGATTTGAATTTTAAAACTATCATTTCCTCCACTTCACATTACCTCTTTCCTCAAGTCCTTGACTTTGAGGATGCTGGTATCTTAGTGTACAATGTCCCCTCCCACCCTCCCCCCCCCCCCCTCATATTTGTCACCCCCGAGGTTTTGCACTAGTACACAATGTCCCCTCAGACATTATGCACTAGTCCCCCTCCAGGGTAAAACGCCCCCCCTCATAACATTTTATTTCATCATTTACAAAGTCTGGGAAACCTTTAATACAATCCTTATATGGACTTGCAGCACTTGTACAACTGATATGATGGTATTTCAAATACGTATATCTCCCAAAGGCAGTACACGGAGCACATTGACGCCTTTACTCAGTAGCTCCTTCATTGTCAAAGCTGTCATTCTTGAAATGCTCATTGACACCAATACTCACACACATACATGTACATGAGCATTGTGTATTAAAATTCCTTGACAAGTGGTGAACATTTGTTGATACAATGCATGGCGGAAATCTCATATTTGAGATCAATACGATCATAGCCTGAAAAAGTAATATCACATAAACACAACTCCGACATCTTTCGATACTGGTATACCTCTGACAGCTTGTATTGGTATACGTAATTCCCTGATTTAAACACATCACCAATCTTGCTTAACAAATACCAAAAGGCATTACATATTTTAATTTTTGATCATTTGTACTCTAGAAATGAATAATCGACTGTGTATTCATGTGCAAGGATGTAAGCATCATCAGCATTCCTTGATCAAAAATGTAAATTTGTTTGAAATGACAGTAGGCACAAGTATGTTACATTCCATGCAGCACTGGTACTAAATAAGTATATATAATCATAAAAAACACCTAAATACAAACGTACAAATTTTGATACACATTTTACTGCCTGCATGCCTTTGCTTATAGCATGCATTACATGTACATACCATTTACAACTTTGGCTTCTGCAGTATCAAACTCTTGTCTAGCTAATCTTGAGCTAACATTTCCTTCTGTAATATAAGTGATTTCTCTGTTTACCTGGATGTAGGAGTGTTTGCATGCACTGCACAAATACATGTACATCCTGCTAGTACATCTGAACCTGTATGTGCACAAATATGCATTGCTAAATCATAATATTCTTAGCTCAATAAATCCTCATTGCTGGATTGGTGGTGTGGAGTTATCAAATGTCAGACTTGTATATTCAGCACCCAAAGTTCAGGGCTAAAATATGCCATAGAGATATACATTATTAACCAAGGTCCTGGGATAAACCTTTCTTCAATTGACCATCATGTCATAACGGACATTATTTAAGGAATGGATGGTAATTAATCTTACTTGATCATGTGTTCTACTATTATAGTATTACAATTATAATTTACTCACAACTGCTTATTAAAACACTACAACTAAAAGTCACAAGATGTAGTTGGTGAGACACATCTGGCCAAAATTGCCCTGGCATTCTGCCTCATAAGGATGAGGCTAAGGCGACTGTAGATGGTTGATGTATAGTATTCATTAAATCATACTTTTCCCTAGAGTGAGCTAATTTGAAATAATTAAAAGACTTGTACAGACTTATCCAGATTTTTTTTCTAAATCATAATGTATCAAAGAGCCAGGTCGGTCACAGCTTGAAGCATTTAGAGCTTACATACTGCTTATACAGCTATTTAGGATTCAAAAAGAGATGTAACTGAGGTGCTAGTATAAAAGACTGTCACTACATGTACATTGTACATGAAATCTAAATGTTTCAGTTTGATTGGAAACGTGCCGGCAGTAATACGGTGTTCATTCACCTTGCAAATTTTATCACGGAAAGATGTAACGTGTCATAATATTTACTTTAGATTGCAGCACTCTAAAACATTCAGTAATGTTTCTATTATGCATACGGTATCATGCGCATTATTAAATAAAAGCTTGTTTCAGGTACGGAATGGTATGTGGTCGTGCAATATCACTGCTCAACTTTTACAAATCTGTTGCATGTAATGTAGCCAGAAGCATAGACGACCCAGGTACGTCGTCTATTTAATCTACATGTATACCAATATATACTGAAGTTGCTTTTTAAACTCCCATGGCGGCTAATTCATATACATCTATACATCACGTGACTTAATACCACACAGCCCGACTGAAATTCGAGAAGGACAGCAGTTGGACAAACGCCACAAGGGTACTCGATCTATATCTAAGACGGTACAATGGAAGATGTTGCTGGGTGGGTGGATGGGGATAGAGGTATACCGTGTGGGTGAGTCCTCTGATGGGTTGTTTGGATGGGGAGCTTGATATCGACACAGTACATAATTAATAATATGACCTAAGCAATTAGTTTCTGGTATATGCAATATGCTGGGGCACCCATCATTGATTAAGGTATAAGGCCATGTACCCTCAACTGGGTACTGTACAGAGATGGTTGGCGGCCTCGTTATATAATGAGGACCGGACATAAGGAATAGCATTGGCTAAATAACCTATTGGCTGTTGATGAGCTGCATCAAGGCAGAAATCCAAAATGAATGAAACTGATATTGATTAACACGTGAGCAAAAAAGAATACTCATAACGCACATAAAATAACAGAACTATATATCCTACATGAGAATAAATGCACAGAAATTGCCCTGGCCTGCATGAGCAGCTATGCGGCTATGGAGGTCTGTGGCATGTTACAATGTACATGTACTTGTACGTCATGCATGCGGCGGTAGTACGTGTACTTGTATTCATTGTTGTTATGTATACGTAGTGCTTGCACCAGTCTAGATACCTTACCTCTATTGTTCATTGCTGTGCTGGAACGAATTCTGCGGGCGAATTCACGATCACAATATCTAACCGTTAACCATTGACAATAACACTAATTAAACCCGCGTGACTATAATTAACGGCGCTACTAGACTAGCTAGCTATGCACCGCGACATTTGCGATAACGAAACAACAGATACGCAGATCTACCACTTGGCCGTGGCGCGCTTTGCTACCTCCCTGATATGCCTGACACTCGGCCTGCCGATTTTGGGGCTCATCTGTGCCCGCAAATTGTTCAAGACCGCCACCCAGAGGCAATACCTGTACCTCGTACTGGCTACGGAGGCCTACCTGTTGGCACTTGCGTGCGGAGTCGACAGGATATTCACCAACTACGTAACGCACGACGGTGTCTGCGCGGCCCTAGGGTTCCTAACCCAGTGGGCGTCCATTACTGAACTTTTCTTCACCTTCTCGATCATTGTCGTCCTCCACTTGGCCATCCTTCGAAAGCACGTGCACTTGGCGCCAAATTTCTGCCTCCGTAAATTCAGTCAGAGGTACCAGCTGGTGCTAGAAGTGACATTCGTGATAATCAGTATCGTGTCTCCCCCGATTATAAACTGGCTGCCATACAAAGACCACACCTATGGGTTATCTGGGGCGTGGTGTTGGATCATCAGTTTGGACAATCTAAACAACTGTACAGACGTCGGATTTGTATACCAACTCAGTCTAAACTACGTTCCAACCTTTTTCATCAGCGCGGCGATTGTTGTTCTAACTGTTATCACAAATGTGGTCCTCTGTCATGCCGCCTGCAAGCACAGGGACATGAGCTATCACCACCGCAAAAGGGCCAAGGAGGTCGCGCTTCTGCTCCTGTGCATAATTCTCTCTTCCTCTCTAATCGTTCCCGAAATCGTTACTCGGGCGATCATCAATTATCATAACTCCTATGATTCACCATACGCTGTGGTCATGTTGTATGCAGTGGGGACCCCTTTGGGAAGACTGGTACTGTCCTGTGACCTGCTTCTCTACCTGTACTCTTTCAACATCATCAGCGGCAGTGAACAAACTGCTCTCTGCAAGTGTTGCTCCCATATGTATTGTCCTAGGAAGTACCATCGCCTTTACCTACAAGATAGTGATATCAGTAATTCAGGGAATGACTAGATCATTAGCAGACTGTATCTGATGCATTACATGGCTATTGTATATACAGCTGTTCAGTGTGCAAGATGAACATGATAAAACTGCTTGGATAGCATGGGGCATTTCAATCTATTCAGGTTTTTCTTTCAAGTATCATTGGATGTTACTACAAAAGTTCTCAACTAATCATGTATATTTACCCCATCGTGCATTCCGAGCGCATTTTTTCACTGAACGTGTGATACCTATATGGAACCACTTACCCCATGATGTTTTCACTTCATTGAACATTACAGTTTTTCGTACCCGACTTAAATCTGTTGACCTATCACCCTTTTGTATGTTATATCCCTTTCCATGTATAGGCAGTTTGTAAGTGCACGTACACATTGTGCCACTACTTGCATATGTATGTGTGTTTATATGTATGCAATCAATCAAATCAAAATCAAATATTATATTCAATAAGAGATACATACTATATATACATGTGTAGATTAAACAGTTCAACTCTTCTCATGTTCAGTAATGATGGAGGTGTTTTAATCATTTTATAAGCACAGTCTGCTGTAAAGGTCTGGTTCATGTACATGTACTTGTAACGAAGTGGCAGATTGGCTTAATTGGATCAAGCTAGTGATTGTCATATAGGTTATTCTGTACTTAATTTTGGCACTTGCACTAAAGTTGCAGCCAATATCTGAAGAATGATTCTCAGGAGTAGTGCATGTGCATACACATCCGGTTGTATAGCCTTATTTGATGTTACGGTTTTCCAACGGCCACTGCATATATCGTTTCCTTCATAGTTAACAATGCGGTGTTTTTTTCACAAGGTTTTCAATTTATAAGCAATTCTTTTATTATTATACGTTTCTATTATATTTATTTTATATACACAATAATGCCGGTAAATATAATAGAATGATATGTGGCCAACTTGCCTCTAACACCTTCAAGAAACTTGCATGCATCCCGTCTTTCCGTCCAGATTAACTCCACCTCTTCCACCACTCTTAAGACAGCATGTAGTGCAGACTAAACCTATCCTTTGTGCGCTCGAATCGCCAGCTTGCATGCAAGGGTAGGACCCCGTGCTAAAGTTTCAGAGCTCCTTTTGACTTATATCTCATATCCTATAGTTTACCAGTTAGGTTGCAGCTTGTCATGTTATAATATTACATGACATTGTAGTATTTAAACATTAATATGTACATAAAAGCAAACTTTATACCTTCTAATGCCAAGATGATCTTCAGTTGAAATGATTGTTCTGAGTGGCATGCAGCCTAGTCAGTATAGTGTTGCCTTGGACTTGCTGCTTGAAGTGTGGAAAGCCAGTCATGAGATTAGGAGTACTTAGATGGGAAACATCTGAAGGCCACATCACAATGATTAGTGGAAACCTTTTGGTTTGGGATGCCCCATGCTCTGACACCTATGCCATCCTCTCACCTGGCACAGTCCACTATGGCAGCAGGTGCAGTCGCCAGTCAGGCAGAGGACCTGAAAAAGGCTATCTATAATGACATCCAAGCATACATGTAAGTTTCACCCCTATTGCCATTGTAACATCAGGGGTACCTGGTCCGCATTCTCTGATCTTCCTGAGAGAGCTACATGTAGTACAAAGGCTCTTAGCCACAACTGGTGACACCAAAAGCTACAGCTACCTGCTCTAGCACCTTTCAGTGGCTGTACAAAGGGGAAAGACAGCCTCCATCACAGGAACACATTTTTCATCTCCCACTATACTGACTTTTAGGAGTGTTTTAGATAGTGTATTATTGTTGTGTAGAACTGATGCAAAAGGCCCATGCCATCTCCACCAAAACCCTTTCTGCACACAATGTATATGGTTTCTACATTGTATAATTAAATTTAAAAACATACCTGGTGCAGTACAGTGCTAGGGCTAACCACAGTTTACATTGGACTGAGCACATCATGAAATTATATTTATTTTCAGGTCAAAGTTATACATCTACATCTACATGTACACAATGTATGTACTGAATGTCGTGTTTTAGTCAGTTGTAGTCAACTTCAATTGTCTTCACCCCTACTTTCCCTAAATGTTCATCACCACTAGTACCACCCTGGACTTATGTAGCCCTAACTATGTACACTGGACCTAAAGGTACCCTATCTTTGACATGTATGTACCCTGGGCCTATACAGGTACCCTATCCTTGACCTACAGGTACCGTATCCTGGACCTACTGCTACCCTATCCTGGATCTACAGGTACCTAGACATAAGAGTGGGGTTTTTAGTCTGCATGTACATGTAAGCTGCATGATGCATATGTTATGTCTATGTAAACTGTGTTTTGGCTTCTTATATGACCAGTACATGGCCTTCCAAAAGTTTTTTTTAAAGCACGACATGTACTATTGCTTACACACACTAAAACATATTCATAGAGAAAGTTGTACACACACCCTTGTACACACACACACAAACACACACACATGCGCACACGCACACAGTATTACATGTTCTGGCTTCACAAGCAACTTTGTTTTTCACTGAGGATACACTTTTGTGTTCTGCCAGCGGCAGCAAAGGGCTCCTGAAATGTATTCCACGTTATAATACAACACAGATACAATGCAAACACACATAAACATGCATACACAAACGTTAGTACATGTGTGCATACACATATACATACTATACCTTCAAAATAACAAGTACTCAGCTCAAAATCATACCATACACAACTACACGCAACACCACTACCATCTATACACAAATACACACAACACTACCACTTTATAGCTACCATATATACACAAGTACACACAACACTACCATCCATATACAAGTTCGAAGTACACAACACTACCCAACTATATACAGCATTACAAACATACACATCTATTCTGATTCACAAGCAGACTGTTCACAAGTACACTCAATACTACATGTTGTCAATCAGTGTGTGTGTTGTGTATGCGCGTGCATGTGCGCGCGTGTGCATGCGCGTGTGTACGTGTGCGTTCGTACTCACACCAAAAGGTTGGGTAGTATCGTTTGTACAGGCGCGCATTGATAGATTATGATCACTTTAATACAGGAGGTAGATCGAAGTACATGTAGGTTTACTCCAATCTTCTGAATGGAACAGCGTGCACAGTATCTATACTATTAGAATTACTATTTAATAAACGATCAAGCACATAAACAATGCGTATCCGGAAAATATACGGCACTAAAATAGCACCAAAATACTTTTTTTTTTTAATCTGAGGAAAGAAGTTAGTGGGGTCTAAAAATACTTTAACCACACTAAATACATTGCCTCTAATTCCCAAGGTCGACAAAATCAGAGCTAAGAGAATTATCATGAGTGATTGTGTGCCGGTGCTTCTCTATGGAAAGTGCGGTTTTGTCAAATGTAAAGAAATATAAAGGGGTTGTTTTATATACTTCTAAATCAAGATCTTACGTTTTTGAAGCAATATTTACCCGACCTAAATCGAGCAGTTTGTAATTATCAAATTGTTAAAGAGCCATTCATTTTCTATGCATGGGAATGTACAAACCGCAATATTTGTCAATTCCTTTTGCCCGGGCATTTCTCCATATGTAAAACAGGGCAACTTGTATTTAAAAAATGCCGTCAAATGCAGCAATTAAACCGAAAGGAACAGAAGGAGGCAAGAATGCCGCAAATGAATGCTTTAAAAGAGAGCTGAGACCAAGACCACCTCTGGATAAAACTGATTTGTGCCTGAAACGTTAAACCGTGCTGAATCTGATATGGAATTAGCTATGCATCATGAGAAGCAATTTGCGCTTAACATCTGTGTCAAACTGTTGAAAGGCCTCGAAGGTAAGTGCTGGTGGAGTATAGATATTGCCAATCGATAAGCTTGGAATAGCTGCCACACACGCCGCGTAAAAGAAGTATATATATATAATTATATATATATACAGCAAAAAAAGTTTAGTGAAACGGCTAACTATATCACTCCAAATCCTGATTCTGAGTGATATAGTAAGCCGTTTTGAGTGAAATCCACCAAACTTTTTTTGCTGTATAAGGCAACCTGCATGCATGGCGGTCTTCCTTAGCCACATCCTATATAGCTAGCTCCAGGCAACTTATGCATGAGCACTTATTTAAGGTCCCTTGCAGGCAATGCAAAACTAGAATCGGCTACTCAGGCTATTTGGTGACTTTTAGCACACAACCACTTTAAAATTTTACCCTTTTGGCCATCTCTGCCGAAATGGCTGACCTTTTTATTTACGGCAGACTTAGTTGGTGCTGACTCGTCGTGTAGCAATTAAGCTATTTGACAAGAAGTCTCCCAGTCATTTGAGTGGATTATATGTTTCGGAACATGATAGTTAGGTTTAGCAATAATGGGCTTGTTTAGTATTAAGTATTAAATTATGTGACAATAGTTCAAAGGGGCTTGATCCTACTAAGGGTGGCCTACGTGTATATCATAATATAATCATTACATATTCTGCGAGTCTTTTGCTTTGAATACAACTTGTGAAAAACTTATTTACATGGAAAAGAATTAAAAACAACCACATACATGCATGGGGGACAATAATGAATTATTTTCCCTGCACTGAGAAGCCGCAATAATATATTACGAAATGATATGTACATGTATAAAAAGCGGCCAGGCCTCGCTTGAGCCCTTTCGCTTGGACCTGAAGTATACAGATTTCCTTTGGACATGCATGAAGTATACAATTATACTATATGTGATGATGATGACTACTGCTTCCCAATTTAAAAGATGTACAAAAGCAAAGCAAAGTGAGGTGCTCAGGCAGATTAAGAGTGCATGGCTACCAAATACCAATGTAACGTGCATGCATGCATTCTGAAACTGGCCATGCGTGTGTGCATGCATGCATGCATGCATGCATAGCAATTGTGGTTACGGTCTCTATATGGCTACCATTCTATACCGTGCACGTGCGTGCAAGAAACTGACCACCGCCTTAAATCATGTAATTGCAATATTATATGGTTAAACATGCCTACCAATGTATCCTGCATGCACGCATGCATGCAATTTACTTTGAAGCCGCATGATTATATGCATGCATGCATTTTAATTGTGTTTACGGTCCCCCATAGCTTCTTCAACCCATATAGTTTACAACACCTGAGGGAATGCATACATATATACATGCATGTGCCCATAAACGGAGATTTGTGCCTCCGTCCTCGATCCGTCCATGCATGACGTGCATTCTGAGAAAGTTCAGATGGCATGACTTCCAAACAAAGTTTTGGACTGAAGTAATGTTTTGACGTTGCTATTCATGCGATAAATATCGATGCGATGACAACAATGCATCATATAACTACTGACAGTCTTAATGCAAAACTATTTCAAGTGGCCTAGCTATCTAACACACAACACATATTCACAGGAGAAACACATCCCACAGTCACACGTGCGCATGCGGTTAGAAATTTACACCTGATCAAAGATCAAAGGAGGTGCCCCCATCAATGGTCGGATTCAGCTGATATTGTACTCGTGACATCATATACTTGATATGTACTATATGTATGGTTTAGGATTTCACACACATAGAAACGAAGGAAATTGAGCGCACAAATTGATCGTCCTTTCATATCAGGCCGGCAATACGTTCTGTTCGTACTGTCCCGCCACATTTCCGGGTGGAACGTAGTTGGCGACAACAAACGTCGTGCTACCACGAACGGCTTTGCCGAACCCTACGTGTGTCGTGCCCTTCCAAACGAGTTGCGTGAAGTGGCCGGTGTTACTGGCAAATCCGGGGCTCGAGAAATTGTAGCTCTGCACTTCGTTGTACCATATGTCCGCCACTTCTTGTGCAGTGAACTCGGCGCCGCTCTTATAGGCGAGGTTCTGCCCCATTCCGTCGTGACCTCCGTGTTCCAGCTTTCCGGTTCTTGCGAGGTGGTTGGCCCACTTCTGCGCCTGCGACGCTGCTTTGCTCGAGACTTGCAAACCAGGAGCGTGGTGCTTCGTTCTGTAGGCGTTATGCGCTAGTAATAGTTCGTTTTTGAACTTTCCGTCGTCACTTCCCGAAGAAAAACACGAACCCATGGCCAAACACACACGCGACACAAGTGCCAAGGTATATTACATGTATTAATCTTTAAATAACCTAACCCTAAATGATGACTATAGGAATTTCCTTTTGTCACCCCCACCCCCATCCCCGAAATTAAAGAATAATCGTTCAAAATTCCATGCCGTATTGCACGAATTGTAACAGACTAGATTTATGAACTGCGCATTTGTGAATTCATGCGTCTGCGTAACATAGCGCATCGCATTAATTAATAAATCCATAGCCACTTGGCGAATTGTATGAAAGCCTAGGTGTCAAACGCCACAAGAAGAGCTCTGTCATCCACCCCATCACAAATATAATCCTAGGCATCATTGTCCCACCATTTTCCTCCGGACAATTATGCCTATAGGCATATATACATGTATATGTATCCTCAGGGTACAGTTATGCCTATAGTTCGGAATAAATGTCCTACTGGTGCCTAGGATAGCGCGTGACCTACACTTGACAAGTGTTTAAATATAGGTCTAGCATATACGTACTAAACATGCATGTGCATGCATGCTTATTGGTACAAGTGTATACGTATACGTATACGTTACATGTATATGCATTGTATGTGCAAAGCATGCAGCTTATTGCTAAATCATTCTTATACAACATATGATCAAAAACCCTGCTTTATAGGTGTAAGACAGGTATTTGCTGCATGCTGTTCAGAGCATTTATGCATCCAAACTCCATCCATTTTTCCGCAGCTATGCAAAAGTGCAAATTAAGACTGAGAGATTTAAATGATTGTGATCTTTTTGTTCTGGCTATTGCCACTTCCCTGTGCAATATCGGGCTAATTGCTTTCTGGTAGGACAAGAGTGCGTGAAATATCTGTTGCACATGTTAATATGGAAACTATGATGCCAGCAATGGTAGGAGGTTTAGTAAGGCTTATTTTCTTTTCTTTTTTTTTTTTCAAGGAGAGATGCTATTTATCAATGTATTGATCTCTCCCCGCTCTCCAAAAGAAAAACAAATTGTTGAGACAGTTATCCAACGACTTGATGCCACATTTAAGATCAGCTTAAACCCAATAATGTCAATAATACTGATGCTCTTTTGATATATTTATAAGCTAGCAGTGCCACTATTTTCACAACGTTTTTTTTTTTTGTTTTTGATCTAATATTTTGCTGTTTCACTCATCCCTAAAACCAAACATTTATGAAATAAAATATGATATTGTAAAAATCCAAATTCCACTGGTGTTACTAAATAAGATTATTGCAGCATGGCATCAGTGCACACCTAAATATAACAAACGTACAATGTAGCAACTGAATCAAGGACATCTGTGCTTGATTTTTGCAGAACAGAAAACACGACAGTCATTCAGTTGAATTATCACACATCACATTTCTCATGGAACAGTGGTGGGGTGGCCAGATGGGGCTTGGGTGCCAGGCCCCAACTGTGGGCCTAAATCATATAGTACCATTGTGTCACTATGAAAACTTAAATACATTTTCAAAACAGTACAAAATCTTCAATGCCAGGTTGCATGGAATTCTGTGATAAATATAACTTAAACTCTTTTAGGTGTTCTGAAGAAATTTTGCCGCTATATTACCATTGTGTCACTAATACTGCAGTCATTTCAATTTCTCTGATCCAAAAAAAGTCTTCGGTTCAGAAGATGAAGCTGCTAAAGGTGATTCTAGGCATAGGCTATTTGTCATCCTTGTCTGCTTTTGCTCTACTGTGCAACCTAAAGTATCACCTTGTGGACGCTTTTCCAGAGCTATGTAAGGCATATTCAGTTGCCTTAGCCATCCCAATTAGTTAGTGAACTGCTATATACCAGCCAAGAAATAGCCACCCCGCAAGAATCAAAATTCTCTATAGATCAGTTCATGGCTTTCGTCAGTTCATGGCTGAGAAGTATAATTTGACAAATCAAAACAGACTGAACTGATGCAAGCATGGTTCTACGCTGATCTTTACAAGACTGAAACATATTTCTTAGAGCTTAGGAGATAAGCAACAAATGTATTCAATCAGGGAATACATTTACAAGTGGTTTGTATAATATTTTGTTATTTTTGCCTTAGATATATTTCTTGACACATACATGTAATTACTTATTGCAAAAGTATACATGTACAATTAATTGCAACAACTACTATATTTCCCCCACCTTGCATTTTTAGACCCCCAATGGAAAAAAGTTGCCTACTGGCCAGCCCTGCTTGAATAATGCAGTGAGGCTGTGTGATATATAAAATAACTCCAACACCTTCCTAAAGGTGATTTCAAGAGAGGTAAATGGGTGTACTGACACACACCCTTGCAGGCCTATGAGGCGAAGGAGGTGAGAATCCCTTACCCTAGTGATGCATTGGATTTATACTAAGCTGACAACACCCCACCCCTCAGGCCCTACATGTAGCACCCATGCATGAATGCACATCTGTACACTAATGTCCAAATACTTGTACATACCATGCGTACTCTAGTAGACCCTCCACCCATCCACAAACCTATTATCTGCTGACACTGTGCTCAATGGACAAGTGAATACCTTAGACATACCTGAAAAATATTCTGGTTAGAAGTACTGACGATATCACTTGCATGACTTACCTTCCACGGTGACTCTCAAGACCCTCTGACTGTCCCCATCAACAACCAACAGCCCCCCTCCAGACAGTGGTAGAGTGTCCACATAGGAACACTCAAATGGCATGTTTCCATCATACTGCCACCTCTGTTCAAAAGGGTGGAAAGCATAAATACTACAGGTCTTGGAGCCTCCGATGTCAAGAAGCACGCCATCAGCCACACATACAGCTGAACAACTGTATGGTACATCTGGTAGCTCTCTCCAGGTAGATTGCTGTAGTGATTCGTCCTGTACAGCAATCTGTGTGTGAGGGGAGGGGCAAGTAAGAGTGTTGTGTTGTGAATGCGACTGTCGTAGTGTGTGTCTGTGTGTGCATGCACAAAATACATTGCTGAAGTGGCCAAGCCACAATGGTGCGGGGTAACAAAGCCAAAAACAAGCAGTTGTATTGTACGCTTTTTTTTTGTTGCTGTTTGGACATGTACATGCTGCACGTGCTTCTAACTGGCTCCAATAAATTGGCCTAAATGGTTAATTAAACAACTTCTGATTACAAATATAAGTATGCCAATTGGTGTACATGTGTGTTCCTCGACTTTTTGCCATTTGAAGCAACACTTACCAGAGCTTGTTTAGAACAAACACATCCATGAATGCAATACACTACACTGAATTACATTGTGGAAGTATGCTGTTCTACTTACATTATTTACCTAACAATGTTCATTTACTATTAATAATAAGAGTTCTTCCATGGCTATGAGCTTGCATGCTCTTAAAAAATATTTCCATGTGATAATGTAGGGAATTAATACTTAAATTATATGTCAGTGGTCAAGGATTAGAGATGTGTGATGTACATGCACAAATAGTCATACGGTCGTGTACCACATGTGTGGACATCATTGGTGTTGTGTCTGCTCTAGTGTGAAGGAACACATGGAGCAAACAACCACAGCTCTAACATCAGCATACATGGTCAGCAACAATTTGATGGGGACGATTGTGCATGTGTGCATCGCTACCAAGAGAGTGGTGTGGACATGTGCAACATGTGTGCACAGATTTGCACACACCAAAGAACACGCAGAACACACATATGTGTGTGCGCATGGGACCATGCTGAGGAAGCGTCCACGTACATGTGCTAGACAGCCAATTACACTGGTAAATTACCTTATTTTGTGCACAGACCAGTATCCTGTGTATTAATCGTACTATCTCATATCTTCTCAAAAGGCCAAATTTCTGTCCTGCTCAGTACTGACTAGCTAGTAACTCACCAGGTCACTGACGTTGGCACACCAAAGTGCTGTGGGCATGCCCCGACCTCCCGTCGCAAAGATCAGGCCTTTATGGATCACTGCTGACATGGCATCACATGGCTTGGGAAGTGAGGGTCCAAAGTGCCAGGTCTGTGTCGTCGAATTCCCGTCAAACACCTGAGCAGAAGCTATGGCCTTGTACCCATCACCTCTCCCTCCCATCACCACCAGACCACCTGCACCAACATTAACCACACAGGAAATCCTTCATCCTACCAACATGTCTGACATGAGGGACCTTCTCCCTTCTCTCCACACCATCACCTCCTTACTATATATACCATCATCCTTCACACCTCCCACTGCCACTAACATTCTTCCACACACGCCTAGAGTTGCCCCTAACTTTACACTGCCAGTTTCTTCCATTGATCCGTCTCATCTAACCAGTACGCTCCTCCTCCTACTCCTAGTCTCCATATAATCTTACCCTCCACCTCCACTAGGCCACCACCATACTCCCATCCCACACAACCACCTCTCTGCACAGTGAAACATTCTTATGTTCTAAAAAAAAATGTTCTAAGAAAAGAAATTATTAACCGTTAGTTCACCGTGTTAAAAGAACACACACCTTTTCACTTGTACATATCTATGTACAGAATAATAAATAATAAACTCAAATGCGAATAACACTGATATATTACCACTGATTATTTTATTTTGTGCGCAGACCAGTATCCTGTGTACCTGTGTATTGCCTCATTTCTGACCTTGTCAAAAGGCGTAATTTCAGTCCACACCATATCACGTTTCTCACCACCCAAGCTTTGGCTATGATCGAAATGACTGCAGAGCTCTTTGATGATTTCATATCCTGATTTAATCGTGGTTGCCACCGGATCGCACCACAAGGCTGCTTTGAAGTAATGGTAACTATAATCATTACAAATTGTGGTTGTTTGCCATACCTGCAATGCAAACATGTGATTGTGCATGAGTCTAATTATTCGTGTATGCTGTGTAAATATATTGAAGTACACACCCAGGCTTTTCTACATTTGTATCATAAATGGTGATTGTATCATAGCAAAAAACATATTTGAAACATCGATCTTGGCAAGCAGATATGTATCAAAAATGTTTTGTTAGTATGATACAAATACATTTATCTGATACAATTATGTATACGCTTGCGGAGATGAATGTTTCAAAAATGCATTACATATTTGATATAAAATGAACTTTCCTGGTGGTGTAATATTACTCGTACGTATATCTGGCAGACCACTTTGGGCACATTCTGAAGCTATTAGTATAATCGACATTCCTTGAGTTGCTGTCCTGAAGAAGAAAATGACGAAATTCGGTCAAACAAAACACTTGTTTAATTTGTCGATAACGACTATTAATAATACTCATCGACTCTGATCCGATAGTCGGGAGTCTCGTAAAAAGCGCGCGGATAGCACTGTGACATTTATAATCGGGGTCTCGATCGTCGATCTTTCAATCACAGTAAGACAGTAAGACAGTTTATCTTTAGAGGTTATCAGTGTTCTTTGATATTCCATTGCAAGGTCTGTGTTTTCATAGAATTAATGTAATTAATGTATGTGTGGAGCACATCAGACCAGGAGCAACATATCTTTGTAAAACACTTGCACATAATATACTTGGGAGAGAAAATTTGAAGGTTGAGTATCTCTTATGATAGACAAATGTAAAACTTAACATGGGGTGTCTGAATTCTTAATTGTGGACTTCATCCGTGGCGCTTCCTGTATTCAACCAGTTTCAGTGAAAATCCACAGCTCATGCAGCTGTACGAGTCTTTAGTTATGCAGGTACATGTAGCTGCAGGATGACTCAGATGTGTATCATATTTAAATACTTGCAATCATGTGGCATGGTTGGCCAGATGCAAGAGTATATGGGCTTGGGTGTGGCATTGTAAAACAGCTAAAACTGGGAATGATATTAACTCTGCTACATGATGTAATCTATAGCCAATATCATCAGCAGACAATCATGAGCAAGAAGGGCACACATTTAGGGTTGATAATAAATCAAAAGCATAACAATTGCACATGTTTGGAGTGTATTCAATCCTCATATCCTGTCACTGCTTCATCAGTGAGAGTTGGCACATGTTCGACAGCACAACTGGTTGCATAGTGTATAGACATTTCTTAGGCACAGGCAAGTTTCAAACATGTAAGTTAAGGTCAAAGAAAGCTTTATTCATTCGCAGCACATCCTGGGTAGCCATTAGGAAGTGGACCAATGTTAGTAAAATAATCATTTTAGTACAAGCACATCCCGAAGATAAATGGAATACTTAGCCTAGTTCAGTTAGCATATTGTCATGCGAAAATTGGTCCGGGCGAAAACTGGTCCGGGTCGATATCCGGTGTCACAGGAAAATCTGTCGCCCGGAAATTGTGTCGCGGCGACAGTTTAAATTATGTCGCCCACAATTAGCGTAGCGACCGTATATCCAAAGGAAATTCTGTCGCCAGGAAATACTGTCGCTGATTTTCTGATGAGTTCATCTGATCTGGATGATATATGCCAATGGGTGACTAAAAAGAGAAGTTATTTCCACGGCAAGCAATTTTCTATAGATGTTTTATTAGAACATACTGAACAATGTGCAAGTTTATCATGTCAGATAAACATATTAACATGTATAACGTTTTGTATATTCACCTGCCATTTTAATGTTGTAATATTCATGATAAACTTGCATTCCATTTGAAACTATGAAAGTTCTAGCGTAGCTGATGGCAGAATTTTCAACGCGCTTACAGCTTTATATTGGTCAGTTGTCATGGATTCGGTATTGCATATACCTAGCTGCATGCATTGCATGGAATATTCAAATATGCCACCCCCATCGTCATACATCGCACGCCTTTGCCAAAAGTATCAATTATCGATCACGAGCATGCGAGCGACAGTATTTCCTGGCTTCCTTAGGATATACGGTCGCTACGTTAATTGTGAGCGGCATAATTTCCTAGGGAAAAACTGTCGCCGCGACACAATTTCCGGGCGACAGATTTTCCTGTGACACCGGTCGCATAATGCCAATAATGGCACAAGGTAATCAATCGTAAATTATATATAACTGAAAAAGGCAACAAGACGACATTTTCCACTCTGCCCAAGGGTGGATACAGGAATAATGAAAGGGGAGGGGAGAGGGAAAAAAATGAGCATTGAATTCCTGGTTTCGATACATCTTTGAACGGTGTTACATTTTTTGCATCACACCCAAATTTTTGCAGGTCAGTTTGAAGACGGTACTTTGCATTTTCATTGATGTTGACAGCAATTCGTGATTCATCTGATTTGCGCTAGTCTGGGCAAAGGGGACCCACCGCTTTGTAGCACGCTCAGCTATGAATATCTCATCTTTGACTATTAGTTTGCGTACATGTGATTGCGATCACGCGATGATTCATTTTCGCAAGTATTAAGATACAAAGTGCATGCAAGATCGAGGCGCTGCGTGCTGCACAAGCCTCAATTACCTGTAGGGGCGGGAAAATACCCTTTCAGTTGGTCGCCGGAATGGCTTGATACTATAAGGTTAGCAGAGCGATGTGAGGGGAGTTAGCTTCGTAGTCGCTCCACCCGTTATTAACACGCCAGTTGGTTAACTAATAGTTGGTGAATTAATTTTTGTTCACACAACAGGAAACTGGTATCAAGGTATACAATTCGTTATCACTCAGTTCGGGTGCTATATTCTCACAGGTTCCCAGTCCTCGGTTATCCAATACATTTTCTTCATTTAACCGTCAAAATTTTTGGCGGTCCACGGTTATTGGCTCAATTATGCCGACTTTCGCGAACTGATTCAATTATTCACTTTTCCTGACGGTCGCGGACGCGGTCAAGCCAACTGTATCGCCAAGTTTGACGGTTTTGACGGTTGACGGGCGAACCGCGGCATTACTAGTAGTATCAAAGTTTCGCGATTTTGTGTGACTCGCGCTCTACGCTGAACGTGTTCTGGAAGAAAAAAAATCGATTTTCTCTTCAGAACACTATATACTAGTACTGTACTTTAGTAGGTAAAAATCAGTTGCATAGGTCTAACAAGAAAGTGTTTTATAGCATGCTATAGTTGCTGGGTTCAACTGGACTTACTAACTGTATCTCTTGACGTTCTGTTGCTAAGATGCGTTTATTAGGATAAGTGTGTGTGTACGCACACAGTATTTACATGGGACCCTGAAAGAATCTAATTGGAAGGCGACCGAATCACTCTCAAAGTCCGTCAGTCGTCGTTTTTCCTAGCTAGCGCATAGCTCTGTTTTCCGACGGCATCCAGATGCTTATACAGTAGCTTACGCTCGATTCGTTATTCATTGAGTAAACTAAAGGTGGTTCGTAGCTATAGATAACGTGACTGTCACGCAATAATTTACTCATAATGGTCTGAATAGTTGACGATGCGGCATACCAACCGTCTTGAAAAATTGTCTGTGATTGGTATTTTCATCCTATAGTTACCTCTCTCCCTTATAATGTTGCGATGTGAAGAGTGCGCATATGGTTTATAGTCTCTACTACGACGATACATAAGTTAAATTGGAGGGATTAACAGACATATGATCATGGTAAAATGAACAAGATACCGCTCTCTCAAAAAGCGCCTTTTTAATGAGGTCGTGCATGGCGGATCTAGCTGCAATGGATTTTTAATGGTATATAGTCTAACAATGAACCCTAATCTCCAGCCGCGCGAAGTGTTGTGGTTGCATAATATACATGTATAATGTCCAATTTCATTTGAATTTCTATACATCTACGAATTCCAACGTCCATGCACACACGGCATGAACGATAGCACACAAATGTCTGCATAATAACTACGCGAGCTGGAGGACCGGCCGGTGGGTGCTATACAAAGAATGCCAGTGTAATCAAGTTTAATGTGTGGAGTAAATCATATGAGTGCCCTGCAAACACCAAAGAAATGTACATTCTCCCCTCGCGCGAGCACTCGTTACATGCGCATGCAGGGCCGGCCAGCCGGCCCGGGGTATATATATAATTAAAATTATATAAGACAGTATCTGCGAAAACTTCCTATGTTTTGTATCATTATGCAATAATTGTGTTGTAACGTTAATTTGAATCGCTATCGACGTCCTATTTTCAAGACTTCATACTACACCGGCCATTGTTCTATGGTATAAAATATATTTTGGTGTCACAGTTGCACTTGTTCGGTGCCAGCATTGCAACGTTCGATACCCCACCTGGTTCAAACCCAACATAACTTTCTGCAGATATCTGGTTTTGCCAACTATACCAAACCTTTTTCTTCAGAAGAATTGTTATAGTCAAAGAGGTCTTGTGTAATGAACTGATCTGTTGAGGTGGATTCAGAAGTATGAGAACCTGATATTGAAATAAATCATGCCAGTTATAATTTTTAGTGGTGGTGAACGTGTAAGCGTTTTAAGGTGCAATGTCACATTGAAGAGCTGAGAAAGGAGCAAAAGGGAAATCCAGTAACACTGTAAAGGAGATATAATTTATACAAGCAGAACGTTCAGCAGTTAAGCAATGCGAATGTACATGTAAGCCTTCGTTCGTATTGTGTACAATCAGAGTAACATACATGTATGTGTTGATCAATTATAGACCTACAATATATGGTCCTGTTTTCTATCACCGCTCAGAATTTCGAATGCAACGTGCATTCGCTATAGGTGGAATACGCGAAGGTCGCATATGCAGACGACGGCAGTGGCGTAGGAAAAGGGAGGCAAATGTCCTCCCACTTTTACACCATGCAGCGATACTACACAGTCTACAGTGTATCTATGCATGCTATTTTACCTTTATAAAAAACCAAGTGAAACCTACCTTTTGCTCAGAATGGGGAAACTTACAGGCTACAGCACTCCACTATAGATGGCTAGGCGGGACGGGTACCCCTCTCCCGCACTCTCCCCATTCATGATGACCATCAAAGTTTGCCCCCCCCCCCCCCCCCCCCCCCACTTTTAAACTCCTTCCTACGCCGCTGGAAGGGAGGGCTTTGGAAAGTATACTGGAAAGCAGTATAATCGGGGTTATCGCAGCTACCGGTAATTAAGCAATACATGCGCAGGCCCGTAGCCAGGGGGTCCCCCCCCCCCCCCCCACTGGATCCGATGCAAGGTCACGCTTGGCAGGCTATGAATATTATTATTCACTTGATTGTTTATTGCAGTGCAATCTTAATGAGAACTGCCAGTTGTCTGCATGTATACTGTGCACGTGTGCGTACACGAGTACTGGTATATATATACTGGGAGTTCGGCAAACCGGCAGCATTGGATTTCACTGTCACATCACCGCTAAATCCCACTACTTTAAATGAAGCGAGTGTGACGGCTGGATCCGCTGCGTCGGCTGCTGAAGCCCGCAAACATGCCACCAACGATGCAAAATGCAACCGTTTGGGCTGGGTCTGCATCCCTTTAGCCGTGGAGACGTACGGGTGTTGGGGAGACGAAGCCATTAAGTGTCTTGACAGACTTGCTGCACGTATCGCTACTCGCACGGCTCGTTCCAAGTCTTCGGCTGCATCGGCTCTGTACGGAAGGCTCAGCATCGTCCTTGTGAGAGCCAATGCAAGGGCCATATTAGCTAGGTCATCCACAGTTTTTTGACTCCTATTGTCTTAAATAATAAAATAAATAAATAAAATATTGAAACGCTCTGAATTTGTTGAGGGCAACGGCGTTCCATACGGATCCGCCCCCTAGCACATTCGCTCACGTGCGGTTATAATATTAGTAACGTTACATAATTTGTTTACGCAGGCAGGGCAGGTCTGTCAAGATGATGTACTACAGCTGTGTATTCACCCGTCTCTTGTTGATGAGTTGTGAGTTTATTAGCAAGCGTGTCATCTGTGCATGTTAAGCCCCGTGTCATTGCATGTGGCTGTTGCTATAAAATACACACGACTGTCATGTCCATGCAAACCCGGAACCAACTTATAGAAACGTTTGATTGCCACGTCCCTTTTCAATAGTGCCAAGATGTTACAAATCAAGTTTGCACTCTTTCACCGTATACCTCTTTATCAAAAATGCACAATTAAGTTATTGAAGCTCATATATGTCACCTGACACCAGCCACTAACAACTTCAAAGGATTGTCGCAGAGTACAAAACATGCCTGGCAACGTTGCATCAGCGTGATTGTACAGACTCGCGTGACATCGATTGTGACAATTAATCGGACGAGTGTGTACAAAGGTAACAAAAGTGGTCGAATCAGTTATATATAGTGTTGGTGAGTGGTTCCAATGCGATGAGTCTGGAGGAAAGGTCTCGATCTCCGGTATCTTAAGCTTTAGTGCTCTCATTAGTCTGTCAAAAGCAAGCTGATCACCTCAAAGCGATCGGAATGCGCGTGTGTGTGCGTGGGAGGGATAGGCCTAGCTTTGCTGTAAATTCTTTCAATGTGTACAAATGATAAATCATCTCATATCATGATCTCGGCGGGAACAAATGCAACAGAACTGAGTTGCTAATCAACTTCGATATTTGCGTTGCAAAATCGCAATGCAAATTTATTATTCCTTGATCTGCGTGCAATAACTCATACCTTCCTCCCTCCCACGCAGGTGCTATGTTCTATGCAACTAATGGTAAGCCATTTATTGTGCCCGTGAGAAGAGGTGGGGATGAAGGGGGGCTGGAGGAATTAAGTGGAGAAGATGGAGCCAGGGAGTGGAGGAGGTGGAGGAGGTGGAGGACTAGAGGGTGTAGGGGTGAAGAGTGGAGGTACCAATAATACCTTCACTTTCAATTATTAACTAGCACATTTTTGTATTTAATTTTCTCTTTCAATGACCACTCCAGCGTTCTGCTCACCATCTCAGTTCTCATGCAACAATGGAAACTGTGTTCCTTCATATGACAAGTGCAACACCATTGATGATTGCAGAGACAACAGTGATGAATTTGGATGTGGTAAGGTTCCATTGGGTGTGATGGTGAGTGTGGTAATGGGAGGTTGTGGTTATGGGAGGTCAACATTACATCATTAATTGGCTGTGGTGATGGTTGATCATCGGATGGAGTATAATGGTTATATGGATTACATCATTGCTTATATAATATTATAATATATATATCTTTTGAGCCACACCCATCTCATTGTGCAGGTTCTTGCTCCTCATACCAGTTCCAATGTTCCAGTGGACAATGTATTGATGCCACACTGGCGTGCAATAGAGTATCTAATTGCAGGGATGGAAGTGATGAGACGCGCTGCTGTGAGTTAGGACCAGGGAGTGTGGCATGATACAAACAAGGTGGAGGGGGTGTGGCAGGTTGTTTATATATATTCCCATGTTATCTTTACCCCATAAACAATTACATATAACTATGGCTATTTCAAATGATACATGTGCATTCTTCTTCCATATTATGGCATGATTGGATTAGTAGAGTTGGAACATAATCACAAGTCCACTCCCATTCTGCATTCCCTCCCTATTACTAACTGCATAGCTCATAATATTTTATTTTCTCTTTCAATGACCACTCCAGCGTATTGCTCATCATCTCAGTTCACATGCAACAATAGAAACTGTGTCTTTTCATCCTACAAGTGCAACAGATATGATGATTGCGGAGACAACAGTGATGAATTTGGATGTATGCATTGGTAATGGGAGGTTATCATTACATCATTGGATGGCATGTATTACATAAGTGCTTCATATCTATTTGTTTTGAGCCACGCCCACCTCTTTGTGCAGGTTCTTGCTCCCCATACCAATTCCAATGTGTCAGTGGACAATGTATTGATGCCACACTGGCGTGCAATAGAGTATCTGATTGCAGGAATGGAGATGATGAGACTCACTGCACATGTGAGTTAGGACCATGGGGTGTGGCATGATACCAACAAGGGGGAAGGGGTGTGGCAGTTTGTGTGCATATTTGTTATCTGTACCCAATAAAAGTTTGACTACATGTAACTATGGCTATTTCAATTAACAATTTTAAATGTCAATCATGATTGTTTTAATAGAGTTGAAACATAAGCACAAGTCCACTCCCATATCAATCTGCATTACCTCCCTATTATTTGGGTAAAATGATAACAGCACATTGGTAACCATAAAACTTTACCCATTCGTGAACTAATTTCCAGATACCTGCCCAAATGGAGCTGTTCGTCTTGTTGGAACTGGATCAAACCAAACCTCTGGTTATGGCCGCGTGGAGATGTGCTACAACAACACATGGGGCACCATTTGTGGCAGCACCTGGGGATATAGTGCTGCCAAAGTGGTATGCAGTCAGCTTGGCTTCTCAGGTGAGCGGAGTGACCACACCCACATCACGTGACTCCACCCATCAGTACAGTGATGCAGTATGACCACACCCCATCTTCCTCCTCCCCCCCCCACTTCAGCGAATTCATCGTCCAGCTCCAGTGGACAGTATGGTCAGGGCACAGGAAGTATCCTTCTCTATGGTGTGACCTGTTATGGCTATGAGCCCTCTTTGCTCTACTGTTCATATATTGAAAATGTTATTACAACCAGCTGCTACCATTCTCAAGATGCCAGTGTGACCTGTTATGCTCCTACATCACAAACTACACGTATGTGGGGCTACATGTACATGTAGATCAGTTAGGGGTGGAGACAGGAGGGAAGGGGAGGGAGGGGGGGGGTTCCAGGGTGTCCAGACATGCCCCTTGGAACCTTGATGAAAATAATTAGCCCACATCACACACATATACATACGTGATAGTAATTATAGTACCGTATGCTTTTAAGTGATTTTGCCTGAGTGTCACCCCATACACCAGTATGCAATCTAACCGAAACAGAATTTGCCTTCAATTGGAGTAACAGTAGTAATAATGATGATATTATAATGAATGATAGCTGTACAAAGACATAGTTTTTGTGAGGCTATATTGTGTGTCATTGAGCCCACTGGAAATACTATTACCATGTTACGTGTAATCCAATTCATGGTGAATAAGGGTCTTTTTTTTTTTAAGTAAGGGCCTTGGCGGGTATGGGCAATTCTAAATTAGTTTCTATATGTAGTTATGCACCTATCAATGGTCACCCCCGCCCCCTCCAGTGTGGGCACACATTCTATTTTGACGCATTACCATATCTTGAACCGGCTAGGGGTGGAGGATTTGAAAACCACACTTGTCAAACCCGCACCATCAGCCCCATCTGTGCCTGCACTGGTGGGGGGGGGGGGGGGGGGGGGGGGGGGGGGGGCCATTGATAGGTGCCTTAATAGCACCAAGTGTAGTAATCTGATGGGCTACATGTACGTAACATTATATATTTGAGAACACACATTTTGCCTAATACATTGTTTTGATACATTAAAGGGCATTTCCTCAGCATGCCTGTTTTTAAATGATTGCTACTATCCTGTATGAAAAGCAGGAGCTTCTGGGGCTCCGCCCAGATATGGGAACGGTACTAATGTTATACCATTAAATATACATGTAATTCATTATCGGTGTGGTGCAAAAACTTCTCGTGTTTTTAAAGCATTACTGGACAAATTTATCCCAGACCCTTACAGTACTGGTTCATCCACCTCCTGCCCCGCCCCATCATCAATATTCATATCATAACCCACCCCCCACCCCCATCTCCATCCGCCCCTATGACCTACAGTTGGGGACGCGCATAAGGTTACGTTTCGTTGAATGCAAACTAAAGCATGACCCCAACTGTACATTGAGAATATTGGGCTGGGTGCTGTAAGTGTTGAGGAAGCAAGTTTGTGTGTGATGGGATAGAACAATCTACATGTATTGTGCTATCCTTGTTAATAACCCTTGTTTTTATCAACCCATGTTATCAATCCTTTTCAATTCAACTGCACCTATGCTTCCATGCATTTATTTTACACCAGTAAGTTGTTCCTACATCCTACATGTACTTACTTTCTTATTAGCCACTACACTCTTACACACATGGGGTCTCTAAGCACACACTTACTGGTACACATTCTGAGCACACACCCCACCCTCTAACCACATCCCTCCACCCTCTAATCACCAGACCATCTGTTTTTCCCTACATAATGTAGTTTTATCACACGTTTATTGGTGTTCATTAAATGGAATGTCTCCCATTACATATAGCTCACTACAGTGGCTCCTACACATCCCCCTCCAATACTGGAATACTTATAGGATTATGTTTGTTCACGTTTGTCCTAATACCGGTGGTGTGTTCTCTGGCAGTGGTCATGTTCTGTAAAAGGCAAGCCATCATAGGTTTTCTGCAGAGAAGGGTGTTCACCATGGTAGTCAACACGACAACCCAGAACAGTACACCTCGGACAGCTGGTTTGGATCCTTCAAAGGAACGTACTGGATTTACTGGTTATGACCCTCCTCCAAATTATCCAGCTACTGATTCTACTGGTTATCCTGCCCCTGGCTGTCCTCCTCCAAGTTATCCAGCCACTGGTTGCACTGGTGGTTATCCTTCCACTGGTTATCCAGATGCTCCGCCTCCCTATCCATCTTAACAATAAGTCACACACACATATATACACTCACACACTGTACTGCTTTCTCATCAAGTAGTGATGTGGATTTATGTGCCAATGATGGGAAGCACTGTTGTTATGGCTACACATGCAGATGATACCAGGCGTCATGGTATTTATTATTTTAGATGGTGAATTTTTGGCTCCTCACTGCTTTGAGGTCCGGCTGCATGCATCTGATTGTGCCAAACAGTCTGTGGGCGAATAAAAGGCCAATATATGCTTAGTTTAGCAGGGAAACAAACCCAGCATGCAGCTGAAATCAGTCGCTTAATTTTGTTATTCCAGTGCTTGAACGAAGCTGTGGTACCATGCAGTGCTATGTTCCCCTTCTAGGCTATAGTTTGCCGAATCTTATTGGCCTTTTCGGGATGGTACGTGGTGTATGTAATAAGGTAAAAGATGCTAAATATGTTTGGGCAGTTAATGAATCAACACAATTCTTAATTTAATTCTCGAACCATTCACGCATAATTAAAAGGACTTTGGCTGCAACAGAGATATATTATACCCTAACTGCAATGTTGTTACATGCATGTAAACGCATATGTACTGAATGAATGTCACTTTGAATTGCTCGACTGAGTCCTCAGCTTTCCGGGCCGCAAAATAGTTCTTGCATGGAACGTCTTTTACTTTATGGTTCCATTCAGTGATGGAATGTAATTTGCTTCTTAAAAAAAAAAAAAAAAGTTGTATATTGGGTATTTCTTGCCAGTCAGTACCTCTGGTATCATCAACACCCTGTATCTACAAAATGCAACTGTATGCATGGCATCAAAGTATTTACAACTGAACTGGCACAATTATGTACTACCAAGTTGTTTACACTTTTGCACTAACCATGCACATGTAGTCACCTGATAGGAAATATTATATACTAGACTACTGTTAAACTAATCATTTTACGTGCCTGTGCATTAATTATACTCAAGCTAGAGGATAAATGAATGCATGCATTAACGAATAAGTAAGTTTTTTGAGCAGTTGATAGTGTCAAGCTATATAATCAGTACACATAAAACAAACCCTGTAGTGCATGAACCCTTTGGATGGCAATTCATTTGACAGGTAAGCGCATAAATGCAGACATTGTAGTCACATCACACAGTTATCTTAACCCTGCCCTCACTCCCAGCACATCCAAGTGTGTGGTCCGATAAAGCAAATTATGCTCTTATATTAACACTAGGGTAAGTCTTTGATGGTGGTGGTGGTGGCTCTAGACTTGCTGCACCCAACTGCATGGCAAAGCAAGATAGGAGATAAAGGCCAAAAGCTTGAACCTGTGCACTCTAATAACAGTTGCTGTTAGGCCCAAGTTGTGGATACCATAGGAAGACACTGCAAATACCTTTATTCTGGCGTAAAGGTAAACATAGGTTATCAATAACTTCTTTTGTAGATGTATTGGTAAGAGCATATAAATTTGTGGTTGTCACGATGTCAATTACATGAGGTCAAAGGAATTTCCTCTAGTCCAATTAGCATTCAGCGCTGCGTCCCCTTCCCAATTGTCTTACTCCGATATGCATTAATGCTTCTCATAGCTAACTGCCCACCTCCACCCAACCTCCCTTCCAGCTATTGATTTTAAAAGAGTACTGATACACATTGCCACTAGTCTCGTACTCAGACCCAGATTTTCACAGCAGCGGATGGATTATATCACCGCTACGTGAAAAGTTTTCACGTAGCGGTGATGTAATCCATCCGCTGCTGTGAAAATCTGGGTCTGGGTACGAGACTACATTGCCACTCTAGCTACGCATGTAATGTGCATACAAAGACCTCAGATATTGCAAGGTCTGTGTCCTCATAGATTTGCTGTAATAAAAGTATGTGTGGAGCACATCAGACCAGGAGCAATATATCTTTGTAAAACACTTGCACATAATATACTTGGGAGAGAAAATTTGAAGGTTGAGTATCTCTCTTAATAGAGAAATGTAAAACTTAACATGGGGTGTCTGAATTCTTAATTGTGGACTTCATCCGTGGCACTTCCTGTATTCAACCAGTTTCAGTGAAAATCCACAGCTCAGCTGTAAGAGTCTTTAGTTATGCAGGTACATGTAGCTGCAGGGTAACTCAGATGTGTATCATATTTAAGTTCTTGTGTTTAGGCCAAAGCTTTGAAGCTAATTTTCTATATATGTTAGAAGCGCGTAAAATTAATCAACTGCAGGCAGGTAAAACTTTGGGACGCAGCTTCAGCGATCATTGATTAAACTTATTATAGGTACTTCAATATTTGACGTACGTGTACCGAAAAAGAGGTAACCAAAATAACGAGAAAAATTGTGACGGAAGTGATGGATTGAAATTGTACGGGACATAGAAACGAAATTTGTATTGGTTTGGTAGCAATTGAGGACTCTGCTGTGCTTTTCAGGGAGGACACTAAATTATCTAAGCCTTTGTGTAGTCAAAACCTAGAAAACTACACTGTCTTGTTAAATATTTCTGGCGGGCTGAAATAATGGTTGACTTTTATATAAAACTTTTATACGTGTTTAGCGGCGGGGATAAACAGGTTCCAAAGGTTATTATCTACTTGCATTTCTTTTTTCATGGACTTCAGACGATTCCCAAGGTGTTATCAAATGGCCTACCTGTTTGCACGCTCTGTGTAAAACCAAATCACTTACAAAGTCTCCTAGTATAATAAGCGCTTGTATTTTTTTACTAGTTTTTGTAACTTTTAAAACATTAGACTGAGAATAGTTTTATGTATCGAATGATCGAACACATAATTAGAGTGTACCTTTATCTACGAGCGGCGCAACTTTTTAGTTAAGATTCCTTTCATGGCTACTGCATGCAACACTACTAGGGATTGCAATTCTGTAATTTACAACCGATTCCCAAGGTGCTTTTTAAACATTGTTTTCATTTCAAGCCTAGTCCCCAGGCCATTTATTCTGACTTACTTTTACGGTCACGAAGTAAATGTCGAAACATTAGTAGACGTTGTAAACATTTTAAATATTAGGATGAAGACTGCTAATGATTTTAACAGCATCTTGAAAATTTAGAGTGCTGGCAATATTCTATACAGGCTGCATGCATGCAGTACTAAGAAAAGGATTGAGGATGTACCTATATACAAATAAAAGCATTTCAGACTCTGCCATAAAAATGGCTTCTCTGCAAACTTGAGCATTTGTCAACATGAATGCCTTACAGAGGTCAGTACAACGTTTCACATGCAGATACAACAATGAAGAAGCATGCATGTAGATCGGGATGCCATAATTAATCTGTTAGATGAGCAATTTATCCTTACAATTCAAACCCTTCAGCACCTCATACTTCTAACTCATTGTGTCCAGTAGTTGACAAATCAAGTAGTTCTATTTGTTCCATCTCACGGAGGCTAAGGATCCACTGTGAAAAAATTAACGATGCATGTTTACACATGCAAACAATTGTAACTAAGGAGATTTAGATTTCAAAGCAGCTTCTCAAGCTAAAGTTTCAAACTATAAGAGGTCAAACATGCCAAAAGGTACTGCTACGTACTGGAAACATGATAAAAATCAGGATGACAGAAATGACGTTACAACGACCATTTATGAGTTCTTAGTTGACTATGTTACTGATGACCTGTACATATCTGAAATCGTTATTTAGTGTATATGCATAGATATATGTACCCTACATGTAGTTACGTTCTGGCATGATAACTTTAAATGGTTCAATAGCTGCAGTAAAGAGAACATAAATTATCTCAATTTTTTCTACGATTGCGCATACATGTAATACTGTACCGTTCCACTCAAAATGCAATGTTTGGAACGGTGTAACTTTTGAAATACTATTCCAAATATGATGCATAATTTATAAGGTATCGTTCTGCAGCATTTTTTTTTGTTCTTGCAGAGGGTAATAAAATCGCACCACAAAACACGATTTGAAAAAAATCTTGAAGTACCTACTGAGTGAGTGAGTTATTAAGGCAGAGCTAGATAACTGGGACAACTATGCCTGGATGGTGCACACTTTGCATATCGAACTGCGATTCTCTAACTGGACTAACGCCATTTGATCATAAAGTGATGGAAGGCCGATATTGGGTAAACATAAATTGCATAATGTATTTTCACGAATGTCAAGTCACATATCTATAAATGCCTTAATATTAAAGTAGTACATAACTCTATCACCAGTTTCCTCACCCAAGATGATAGTAAAGAGCTACTAAGCTAGAGGCTGTACAAGTAAACCAAAAACGTCTCTATTGAGAAAGTGCCGATTGGTGGTATGTAGGATTGGTGGTGCAAAAAGCAAAAAAAAAAAAAACTATAGTATGTTAAAGTGAGGCCATTTTGTATATATAGGATCCTACAACTCACAGTTCCGCAAATGAAGAAGCAAATGCCCTTGTTGTGCTACTATAGGGGGGCGGGGGGGGGGGGGGGGGGGGGGAGGACCCTAGGTTATAGTGTCCGGGGGGGGGGGGGGGGGGGACTATATATCCTAGGGTACATTTTCCGGGGGACAATAACCTAGGGTATATTGTCCTGGGGGGACACTTTTTCCAGCGGGACATTATATCCTCCGACACCGGTATACGATGTACTTTTTATTATCACATAATAGCTCTGTGTGTGTGCGTGTGTGTGTGTGTGTGCGTGCACAGATAAGTGACCTGTGTGTGTGTGTGTGTGTGCATGTGTGTGTGTGCATGTGTGTGTGTGCGCGCGCGCGTAGATAAAAGACTTATGGTGTGTGCGTGTGTGTTCGCGCGTGTGTGTGTGTGTGTGTTCGTGCTTCTGCATGTATGTGTGTTCGTATTGTGTGTTCGTGTGCATATAGATTAAAGACTATGGTGTGTGCGTGTATGCGTGCGTACGTGTTTGTGTCTGCCGTGCTTGTGTGTAATACTGTCAGCGAACGCTGTACATGTGTACGTCCCTGGCCCTAGTATAGAGAAACCAAAGCGCTTTTCTTCGGCGACGTCAACATGCCCCATTTCCTATAAAATCAAATGTTGAAAGCTCGGCCCAGTAATGATTTCACGTGTCAAATGCCCACCTATAATCCAGACTTCGCCCGGGGTCTCACGTAACAATGATACTGAGGCGCATAATTCAGCCAATAAGCGGCGAAACCTTATAGCAACATACGAGGTCCCCGTGACGTCAATGCAATCAATACCGGTACTATAAAAATCAATTCACGAGACACAGAGTTACTTTTCAGGTGCTACTTACAATGTCAAGGGTGTGGCGTGCAGACGACATCCGAAGTCACAGGCCTGGGAAAGACCACCGATGTGAGCTGCAGGTGATTGCTGACGCCATGACGGCTGTTGGAACAACTCAAGGACAAGTGCAAGCTATTAGAGAGGTTGTCAATTCCCATTCAAATCTCCAGGAAATGGACCCCACAGAGAATGCAAAGAAAGGAGAACGCACCAGAGATGTTCTTGATGGAGCGTCGAACGGTGGCAGGAGAGACGAGAATGCAATTGGAAGGAATTTAGCTGGCATTGAAGACATGTTACGCAACGAGAAAATGACACACCATACTCGAAGAGTTCTGAACAAAGCAAAGGAGAAACTCCGAGATCAATGACGTACAAATTGACGAGAAGCAATGCCACCTGAGCTATTGTATACGTGCAGATGCGTAGAAACATTTAAACCACCGATTAACTATTGAATATAGCCCTTGGGTTGCATGGCATACATTTTATGTACTTGAAAGTGTATATATACATGCATGTATACATTATAGCGTTTCATAAAAGTCGTTGCAATAATGAGCGAAACTGTGATATCATAATTATATTAAATATAATTTATTTATATAATATATTAATGCTCGTCTATATCACGAATGCGAGCGTGTAACGTGCATATCATCTGACAGTACATGGACGTGCATGCTGCATAACAGCTTTGCATAATAATATGGTGCATACTATCTATAGCTATAATATTATATAATTATATATATATGTCTCCATTGCATGCCATGCATTAATTTGTTCATGTGCCGTGCATACTACTATACATACATGTAGACCCTATGCAGTTAGTTCCATGCATGGCATTGGCAGCCAAGTTAGTTCCAATTGCTTTACTTTCGATACGCAGACTCACTAGCAACAGCGTTACATACACGTACAGGTCCTATTCGTTGCAATAAAACATCCATGCTGTACAACCCAAAACTGTACAACCGACATATGCATATAGCGGTGGGCATGCTATTCATGTGCATGCACGGGGAAATCCAGGGGAAAGTAAGAAATATTATTGATTTCAATAAGGATACCACTATATATAATCGTATAAATCCATGCATGTGCCATGCACAACCAATTGCTAAGCCCATGCATGGTATTCAA
Source organism: Spongilla lacustris (assembly GCA_949361645.1). Taxonomy (NCBI): domain Eukaryota; kingdom Metazoa; phylum Porifera; class Demospongiae; order Spongillida; family Spongillidae; genus Spongilla; species Spongilla lacustris. Next base: position 2,864,461 of record OX442417.1, on the reverse strand, counting down.
TATGGGCAGTTGAACCTCAACCTATATGTCGCCCGTGCCGATGCTACATGCAGCCAATACCACGGGTGTAAGTATTGAATTTTCCAACAATTCGCATGGTTCTAGAAATAGAAGGGGAAAGTAGAAGGCCGCTATTCCACGTATATACTAGTAATCCCTCTGCGATGTCAGTAGAGTAATATTTGTTTTTTTGGTTTGTTTTTTTTTCTTTGTGTGCTAAGATCTGACGTTAAGATTCCCAATAGTAGAATTAAAATATATAGCCGGAACCAACATGGCGCTCGCTGGTCATGCTAATGATGCTATTCATGTGCATACACGGGGAAATCCCAGGGGAAATCCCAGGGGAAATCCCAGGGAAAGTCCGCATAAATTCATTGCCCTCCTGCACAATGCTATCCATGATTGTAATTCGCTGCCATCATCTCGTCAAATAAATATTACCTCTTGATATATATGTATTGCCCTTACCGCTTACCGCCGTTAAGCAACAGTAAAACACTCATTTATATCGTTCAGTAAGAGATAATTTCTTACTCGGTAACAGTCAGCTTTCTTATTGATTATTACAATTTCTTGTACGTACACCTTTAAAATCATTATTCAAGCAACTATACATGCATGCGGTCAAAACTAACCGAATTATAGTGTTATGAAAATTACTACGAGGGACCACCCACTCTCCATGTACACCCATCTAATGCTGTCAAAAGTCCACTGTTCCGATCCGCCCCTGTACCAAAGCTGTGGAAGAAGGAAGGATTATACGGTATCCGCTGCTGTGTTATTGGGTCTGGGGACAAGACTACGTTCATTTGAAGTGTTACATATATAATCAGAAAAGAAAAGGTACACTTGGAATGCTCATTTATAATACATTCATCGATGACATATACGGGAATCAGTTTTGAAATGAAAGCTCTATGACTGCTCTGGCGGATCGATGGGATACAGCACCGGGGGACACGTGCCCTCCCCCTCCCCCCCCCCCCCCCCCCCCCCCCCCCCCCCCCCCCCCCTATATTCACATGACGTGGCACGTTACTCGTTCTTCAATAATCTGAGTGTTTTCTTGTAAACACAAGAAAACACTCAAGCGCACACTGATAGCGGGGCGATTTGATCTGCCACGAGTAGCGTTCAACTTGATCACAGCGTTTGTATTATAGAAAAGGGCATATCGTTAATTTATTCATACCTAACCACGTGTGGTTTGTGGTCGGTTGATTGACGCTAGAGCAGTTAAATTACGGTTTTCTCCGACGTTTTCTCAGTAAACTTTATATTAGACGGTATGATAACATTTATGTCGATCTGCCACATGTAGGTCCTGCGTTAACATCGAACATTTGTTATTGAACATTTGTTACCTGTAGCAGAGACTGCCTAGTAGTGTGCCCTATTGTGGGAGAGGAACAACAACAAAACAAGAAGACCGCAAATCGAGTCTTGATTTTACAAGTGATCTGACACCTAATGGCTATACATACTGATACAGACTGATTACATGCATGCAGCCTGCATACAATGTTTGATTTTCATATGATTTTCTTACATTTTTTTTGCGGCGCCTCTTTTCATCACTATATCACAACGATTCACAAGGAAAGTGATATCCCTATATTGCTATTTGAAGCATTATGTCTATGATACACAATGTACGATAGGTCCGGCGCACATGGCAGCATTTGTCGCAACAATTTTAGGCCCGAAACAAAGAAGGATAGTGCAATATTTTATTGCACATATAAATAAAAGCACTAAAACTAGCATAGTCAAGTTATAGTTTTGATGCTTAATACTTAGATAGTATCAAAAGCTTCCGCGCTTCGCGCGGGAGGGGGCGTATCCCTAGCTCACCCACCTTTTGGGGACCCACGCCCTCTTTCTTATAACTTTTATTAACCGTAACCCCCCCCCCCCCCCCCCCCCCCTTAAAAAATTCCTGTATCCGCTCTAACCATGATGGGTGTGGCCCAATAGACATCAGCAGCATAACTGAGCTGAGTACCAGCGCTCATGTTGTGCCTCTTGGACTGGGGACAGCTGGCCCTTGCCATGGGGGCCACTGGCCACAGCTAGTTCACTTGTGACCCTCTTTACCTGTGCTGTAGGGCTTTGACCTGCTCAGGAAGTGGGCAGTCCATCATCCTCGTCTTTTGTGCCTCCATGATGATGCAATGGATTGTTTGTTTTTGTTACAAATGTGGTCAGAAAAATAGTTTTGTTTAGAAAGTGAAATTGCTTACTGCTGCATCTATGGCTGCAATTAGTATAAGTGTGCAGTGAATGTGATGATGTGGAGTGATCTGTAGATTCTGTACACCACACACACACACACACACACACACACACACACACACACATTGCAAGAAAAAATTCAGCCACCAGTTGGTGACAGAAAGTATCCTCACATGACATATGTCTATTTGATTTAATAAATAGCAAAGAATATAAGCAATGAACATACACAGTTACATACAACACTAAGCCTACTCAACGCTATGAAAACCTGGTAAGGATTCAAACAACGCAGGCATCGATTCAAACATTGGACCAAAAAACCGTGTCAAATCTTCCTTGCTCAATACAACCACACGCCCTTGAAAATTCATTTCTTTTGCACTTTTTAAAATTTCATTCACACCAGGAAGCACATTTCTCCAAACCGCAGCAATCCATATGATTTTTTTCTTCAGGCCAACCAATCGATTCAAAAATTTCCCGTGTGTGCTTTAATTTTAGCAACATGTCATTAATAGTAAACTTTGCATCAACCGTGCTTTCGTCAGACCACTTATTTTCCATGAGCACAAGATATTCTCCAAACTTGCAAAGTACGTCAAATCCAGGTTGATTGTGACTAAATGTGCAAAGTTGGAAATCCACAACTGATCTCCAAGTTTCATTATTGCAATGAGTCTTATAAATGGCTGTTCTGATTGAGTTGTGTACACCTATATTCAAATCCACATCTCCACCATAAATATAATCAGATTTTATATTTAAAAGTACTGACAATTTTACATTGGTGATATTATTTGAAACAAGAAACATATTCGGGTAATTAGATGCAACGTGAGCCCACAACCGTAACAGAAAGTACTGTGAAGTAAAGGTTTCCCAAGATCTACGTTCAATAACGGTGAACAAAGACTCGTATTATAAAATACAATTATGGAATAAAGTACATAGCCGATATTCTTCTCTCTCATTATCAGATACAGGATGTAGTGATTTATGATTGGTAAATAATCTATGCAGTAATAAAGGAGAAACAAGAGGGATAAATGTTTCATTTTGAATTGTACTGTTTATTATACTACCCCGAGACAACCAAACACCATATGTATGTTCTTTTGATGTTTCTTTCAGTTTGCCAACGTTTTGGCTGGTAATACTTGCAGCCAAACAACACACAAGATCTTTAAGTGGCATGTAATCTTTATTTATAAAAGTTGACAGATGTTTAATCCACATCCATACTTCAGTCTCATCTGGATGACTGGTTATTACATCACAGAGCATGTTCAGTGATCTTGGATGGCCAACACACATGGCTATAGCAACACGTAGGTGTGCCTGTGATTTAGGATCTAACAGAGTAATGAATTCTGCATATGTTCTATCAAAAGGTAATGAGGGAAGTTTCACCCAATGTATTGCTCTGCTTGAACGAGTTTCGGATTGACATATCCCATTCTCTAATACCCTAAATTTATGATTGAATTGTTTGAAGAGAAGCTGTCCATCCAATGTTGTCATGATGATTTTCAGGGAGTGCTTAATAGCATAACAATCTATTTCACTGAAAAAGCGTGAAAGTATTTTTCTTAATGAACAATAATGTTTAGTATTAAGCTTTACTACATCATCTATTGCTAACAGGAAGAAAGGCTCCAAGAGTTTGGCAAGTGTTGCGCTCGCTCCCTTCTTGCCGTTGTCCCTGGAACCCGGATTCAGAGTGGGCGTGGAGCCACACCCATATCCAAAATGGCACGTGACAGGCATGATAATGGCTTGAGGGAGGCAGGAAAGACCCTGCATGGAATGCCTAGAGGGGTGGCCCTCCTAGGGCTTACCCTGACCCCAAGCCAGTTGGAATTTAGAATGGCGGGGGGGAGGAGTAGATGTGTCCTCCTTTTTCATCTCCAAAGATGTCATATATTGTTGACCTGCTATGCAAGAATCAACAGATGTGTCAATGAGGGAGGGGGAGAGGGGGGGCAGGCAGGCAGAGGAACAACAATTAATTAACCAGATTGCAGAGATACTAAAACAAAGTTATGATCACCAGATCCACCACGGGGCTGTTAATTGTTGGGAACCCAACCAAAAGGAAAAAATACATATAGATCCACTGGGTCTATGACACAACCCTCATTTAGACATGCAGAAATAATGTCTCTATCCTTGCGCACTTCGATCCTCATACTCTAGAACACTTGGCTCACCAAAGAAGTGACTGAGCCTGGGCACCCATCGGCCATCCTAATAGACAATCCACATTTGGTTTGGTTAAAAATTGCCCAGTTACTGCTGCAGAGCTTAGCTATCTGGGGCAGTGAGGAGCTTTGCACATCCATTCAGCTGTGGGGTTTTGATGAGAGCCAGGTTTGTTGGTACACTTCGGTCATGAGTCAGCAACAGGTTGTATATGCGTGTACTATGAATATACTTATGGAGCAAGCAACAACCCACACTTATATGTATGGAACAAGACACAATAATTTAGTTCAAGTATATAACTACGCGTAATTGTTATGAATATTATACAACTGCCTGTTATTTTTTTAACCCTAGAAACCTGTTAAATTTAGCATTTATATATAGAGTAGTGAAACAATATCCCAAAATTCTGGAATGTTCTCTCTATGTAAAGAACTATAAACATGATAACCATTTCCTCTTCAATAACTGTGCTGTATTGAAGTCACTGAGAAGTGGCCAACTGCTCATGCAGAAGCATAAGGGATGGATGGGATAGATGGATGGGATAGATGGATGGGATAGATGGATGGGATAGATGGATGGGATAGATGGATGGGATAGATGGATGGGATAGATGGATGGGATAGATGGATAGAAGAATGTTAGGATTTATGTCATTGCATGTGTATACGCGAAGGGAACGTGTTTGATTCAGTTTATTTTTGGTCTGTGATTACTTGAAGTCAAGAGGTGGGACTTACAGATGGACTAACCGGTGATATTTCATGCACAGCTGCAATAATAAATGTCACCATAGCCTTACTGATGTGGATTATGACTTTTAAAATTATAAGAGTATACATGTAGGTTACCTTATGTACAATCCCCACTTGGTTACCTTATGTACAATCCCCACTTGGTTGCCAAGCGCCACAAATATGCTCCATTACTGCACACATTGATCAAGTATCAGCACGATCAACTGCACGTTGAGATGGTAGTGACACTGTGTAAAAAGGGTTGTTATACACTAGTGTATAACATCAATTAGTGGTGTATAACACTGCGTATTGAGACGTTATACACCCGTATATGCAATAACGTCTATATACACACTGTTATACAGTAGTGTATAAAAATACCTTTTTCATAGTGTGATGACCTTGGATTTGCTACATAGCAAATGGATGGCCAGATGGGATGCTAGACAAGAAATGGTAGACCAGCTCAGGCTTCTGCACTCCAGCAAACGTAAGTCTAAACTGCTAAGGGTATACATATAACATTAAAACACCATGCTTCTGAAATTCAGCTGCCATATAGCTGCAGACCTTCTTGCAACTCCCGCTTCAGTTAAAGTAGTGAGATTAAGCGGTGAGGTTACAGTTAGTTCAAAAAGCTGCTGGTTTGCTGATTATCCCATTGTGTACAAGAATATCAGCTGGACGGCTGTGTGTTTTATCTGCCCCTAAGTAACAACCTACATGCACTTCAAGGTATAGACATGCTTGATGGCAGAACTGTGAAAATGCATCCCTCAAGCACTTGTGGCACCGCACAACATCTCCTCCACCATTACACATCACTGTATGGTGTCCTAGGGGGTCTAGCTGGTGATCATCATCAGTCAGCAAGATAGAAAAAATGTCTCAATTCCAAGCCACCACTTCAATGCAATCTGGAACTCATCAGGTTCAAGGTGAAGGTTAAGAGCTACTAAAGGAATGACCCCCAATTAGGCTGCAGCATGGCGTGAGGACACCGATGATAAATGTGCACGGTTGGCAGGGGAAGAATGAAATAGCAGTTGTTCAAACTGGTGGTTTTCCAACCTAGCGCAGTGAGAGCCTTTTGGTTCAATCTATAGAATGAATCAATACATCCATAGAAATTGCATGCACTGGTGGGACGATACTGTTAAAAATATTGATTGACTCCAAGGTATGATCATCAGATGGGGACCCAGCCTTCATCAGTGATGCCAAATAAGCAGCTGGAGAATGGAGAGCAAGACTGCGACGGCCAAGACCCCCCCCCCCCCCCCCCCCCTACCAAGGCTCAGTTGAACTTGCATCCAGTCAGTGTAAGCTGTGTCAATTCCAGTACATTCTAAACAAAAAAACTGCATTGAACATCAGCATCAAGCAATGCCAAGAGAAGGGAGGGTGGACTTGAACAGTGAACGAATTTAGAGTACTCGGCCTGCACACTGGCGCAGGAGGAGTGCTACTTGGGGGTCCAATGAGCCCACAGTAACCAACGGGGGATAGCAACTCTGCAGCCTTAGCACACCTTAATTTGATCACCTCTTGGAGCGCCGAAGACTTCCAAGTTTGGCTCTTATGACACTTTCATTTCTATGGGGAAGTCTGACAAGACATGACGAGAGAACAGGTCACATTTGGCAGGTTTGATGTAGGGACCGAGGGCAAGACCCATGCAGCTTCTGAATAAGAGTAACAGCCCGACATATATTAGAGACTTAGTACCTGAACGAATTCCATCATCTAGATACCAAAAGAAGCATTCCTTATCCTCAGTGAATGTGCAGATGAGCTTGTGTATGACCATGGAGAACAATAATGGAAGTTCAGAACTCTTCATCTTGCGAGTGATCTTGAACACATTAATTGGCACATTCCATGTTACACTTATGCACATGTAACTGTTTTCCCCACCCATTGTATATTCGCATTTGTTACTAGTATTGATCGACGATTGATGCACTAAAAGGCAAACCCGCACCATCACCCATCCATTATAATGACAAGGCTAACCCCCCCCCCCCCCCCCCCCCCCCCCTCTACCCAGCTGCTATGCTAATAGATTTCAGCCAACACTTTGGGTTTGGGGGTGGCCTGGCCGATGGCAAGTAGTCTAGAGGCAAGGTGGGAAAAAACGCTCTGAGCCTCCTTCACCCAGTTACCATATGTTTCTACGGCTAGGAGGATACATGTCCACCCCGACTCCCGGCATCTGGTGTCATTGGCCACATGCTTTCTAGG